>JAJHUR010128905.1:0-13523 GCA_027495735.1 Lutjanus campechanus | reverse complement strand
AAAAAGCCTTTTTAATGCCTCAAAGTCTAACACTGTTGTTTATATATTTATTTATGGAGCTCAACCCTTCTTAAACTACATCCTAACAAAAATATATAGACAAAACTGTATTTATTATTTAAGCAAATACGTGCTTCACAACATGGAGGAGCTTCTTCAAAGTTCAAGTTGAGCATCTTCTTCTTTAAACACTTGACGGTGTTTAAACAGCTTCACCATGTGATTCATGGCAGAATTTAAATTAAACACAAACACACGCCGACATGTTGACGTTAGTGCCATGCTGGAAAATAAAGTGTAAACCAACATGATGCTTCATTATTGAGAAAAACAGCATCTATAGCTGAGTATTTTGCCAAACATCCATGAGATTTTGGTTTCTGTCCAGAGACTGATAAAGAGGCTTTTTCCCGTTTGACGTAAACCAGCCGAGGGCCCGCGGACAACTTCCTGTACCACCCTGGACGGTAAATTAGCTTCAGTAACTGTGTGTGTGTCTCCTGGCGGGAGGGGGGATGGAGAGTCTGAGTCACAGAGAGTAAAAGGCTTTCATTAGACAGTTAATATAAAGCTTCTCATGCCGAACAGCACTTTCTCAAACTTAAAGCCACAATCCAAACATAAACACAGGAGGTAGAAAGGCTGGAGAGAGGTCAAAACTATCAAATTAAAAGCCTCAGCTCTGAGTAAAACAACCTGAAGGGGAGCCTCGTATATTTTGTCATTGTCTTACATCTGTTTTATTGTCTTTTGGGGAAGTAACAAAGTACAGATCATTACTGTACTTAAGTAGAGATTTAAGGTATCTGTATTTTACTCGAGTATTTATTTCTCTGACAACTTTTTACGTTTTTTCTCCCTGCATTTCAAAATAAATACCTGTGCTGTCTACTCCCAACATCAAGAAAGAAAAAAGACCTAACAGGACAAAAACAACATTAAAGACATAACAAGCCACAATAGCTTAATAGATGTAACAAGAACACACCATAAAATATGTAACACACGATGTAACGAGACATAAAAATGACGTAGAAGACATAATAAGACAAAATCACATGTAAGATGCATAACAAGATGAAAACGACGTAACTAGACATAAAAAAACAAAAAACGTGAATTACAAAAAAGACAGAACAAGACAAAAAATGACGAGAAAGATGTAACAACCTTCTCCTCCATTCCTGTCACATCTTGATTTTTAAAATGATTTTGTTCATGAGTTCATGGTCAGAACTGCTTCCATAGCAACGGTCTGTCCTTCATAGCAACGGTCTGTCTTTCATAGCAACGGTCTGTCCTTCATAGCAACGGTCTGTTATACACAAACAACAGACCTCAGAATGATGTAATCCACCAATCAGAATCAAGTATTTAACAAAACCATGTAATGAAATTATTAAGAGTTTAATATTTAATATTTAATATATTATATTTTATATTTAATATATAAAATCATCAGGACTGTATGAGGTTTATAGCACCGCACCGATTAGCTGATTAATTCAATTAGTAGATTAAAAGAACATTGATTTCCAACTATTGACAATCAGTTCATTGTTTGAGTCATTTTTAGTAACTGAAGACGTCACTTTGAGCTCTGGGAAACTGGTTTGATCAGATTTGGTCACCAGTGACTAAACAATCCCTCAACTGTCATCAGATTATGATTCAAACGTTACTTGATCCTGATTGGTGCACAGAATTATGTGACATCATCTTTTTCAAACTGAGTCTGCCTACTTTAAACCTGTGAGAGGAAACAGAAATATAACAAACCTCTTGTGTAAATAACTAACTAAAACTGTTCTAAATGTGGCAAACACTAATCTATGTATTAATGAAGGAGTTTTACTGCCCCAGAAAACTTTATTTCAAATCTGAAGTATTTCTCTGTAACATTACACGACATGACAACCCTCAGAACATTTTTGAGCCAAGTAGCTCCATATGTGACGTTAGACTCATTTAACAACGTTATGACCTACAAGGGGAAGTTATAAAGATATAATGACCATTAACCTGGAAGATTGTTGTTTATCGTTTATTGAATTGAACACTACGACCCATAAACTCGTTATCACTGGAAGTCACCACTTTGTTGACTGAGCTTCAGGGTGGTAAGCTAAAAAAAATTCCCACCTCACACAGGTCACCCAAATGCACCATTACAAGTGAAACTACAACAGAGAGAAGCGTCCTCACTTTAATTTTGTTTAACTCTTGTGTAAATAAATAACTAAAACTGTTGGCAAACACTAATGTGTGTATTAATGAAGGACTTCGATGCTCATTTGAGTTGAGAAAATACATTTTTAGGTCCTTTGAGAACAATTTTCTACAAGTTTTACTGTCCCAGAAAACTTGGTTTCAAATCTGAAGTCTTCCTCTATAACATTACAAATTCATAATTAATCAACAATCAAAGCAAAGGTTTTCATATTAATGAATCTGACATTACAACCCTCCAAACATTTTTGAGCCAAGATTTGCTAAACCATGATTGGTCTGAGAAATATGTTGCATTACATTTTTCAAATGTCGTCTGTGGTGGAAAGTAAGTACATGTACTCAAGTACTGTACTTAAACACAATTTTTAGGTACTTTGCAGTATTTCCAGCAGTTGAACAGCTGCTCATTGTAGCTTAATATTTTATCCTGACGGCGTCAACGAGAAATAAAGAAAGCAAATGAGCTTATTTTCTATAATGTCACGTTTCCTTTAAACCTGGACTCCGCCAGGCTTCATAAAACCATCTCATCTTATCAGGCTAAATTATTCTGCATCATTATATTAAATAAAATGCTATAACAGGCCAATAATGTCACATCCACTGCCAGCCTTGATAAGTAGCTCCATATGTGACGTTAGACTCATTTAACAACGTTATGACCTACAAGGGGAAGTTATAAAGATATAATGACCATTAACCTGGAAGATTGCTGTTTATCGTTTATTGAATTGAACACTACGACCCACAAACTCGTTATCACTGGAAGTCACCACTGAGCTTCAGGGTGGTAAGCTAAAAAAATTCCCACCTCACACGGGTCACTCAAATGCACCATTACAAAGTGAAACTACGACAGAGAGAAGCGTCCTCACTTTAATTTGTTTAGAAAATGAGGTCATCACAGTCTAATGCAGTGCAGTCATCCTGAACCTGAAGTCACTGAGTTTATTATAATAGGCCATTTAAATGTTCTTTTGCCTTTTCGCTTTAAAAATTACCTAAACAATCAGTTATCAGAATAGTTACTGATCACTTTTCTATCATTGATCTAATCCACCTCTCACACAAAGACTGGAAAAAGATGCCCCCACCTTTCGTTTATTTCCTGGATGTCTGTGACAACCTTTCATAAACTTCAGAATGCTGAAGCCCAATTTGAAATCTCTAATCTGATCTAATCTCTCTAATCAACACATGAGACTAATCGAACGATGAGGAGATGTAAAACGTGCTCTGTTGTTAATCTGACATGTCACCAAATATGGTTTAACACCTGTTCAACTAGGTCAGATAAATGAAAAATAGGACATAATTTACATCCCGTGGCTTTGTTGTGTTAGTTCTGATTACTGTTTTAAATTAATTATAAATATTTTACGATAAACTTTAAATGACCTCTGAAGGCCCACCTGCAGGGCCGTCACGGCCCACCAGTGGACCCCGGCCCACACTTTGGGAATCATGATTATGTTATTTAATCCCATAGACACTCAACAACTGAGCCAACGAAGCCTGATGTTGCTGTTTATCTTAGTTTAGAGACTAGAGACTAGAGAAACAGCGAGCGTAGCTCTGTCTGAAGGTTAAAAAAAATCTGCCAACCTCTAAATATCACAAATTAACATGTTACACTTTGTTTGGTCAATCAGTACAAAAACCAAACAGTAAATATGACAAACTGCTTCTGCTGGTTGTCTGGTGACTGTTGAGAGCCGAGCTTTAAGCCAGTGAATAATAAACTCGACAAAATGACGGCGCATTTCATTATTTTATGTTTTTGAGTCTATTCAGAAAACATTATGTCACTTTTAGGCAGAAGGCAGCTTCAGAACAAGTCTCCAAACTGTAGTGACACTGAAGTGTGACTTTTATTAACATTTTATTTGTTGATTATGTTCTGTATTATTAGTTTAAATCTGCAAAGTATCCAAACGTAAGTTATCAGATAAATGTAGTGGAGTGAAAAGCACAATATTTGATTTGTAATTGTAGTGGAATAGAAGTAAAACAGAAATACTGGAGGTAAATACAGTTACCTCAGACTTGGACATAAGTACAGTATTTTCCATCAGCGTCTGTTTGAGAACACATTTACATTTTAATTATCCATGAGGAGCCCACATCTGTGTCCAGCCGGCCTACATGTTAAGTATGTAAATGTAGAGGTGGAGAATCCCCGAAATTACATCAGTTTGCATGTCTTTGAACACAACACAGCGAATTAACATTTGCATTGCTTATATTTCATATGTTGGAAATCACCAGGTGTTTGTTAAAGGACAAGTGTTGTAAGTAAAGCTGTGATGATAACCTGATTAATCTGTTAGTTAACGGACAGAAAATTAATCTGCGACTATTTGATTAATCAGTTCAATAATTTTTTAAGTAAAAACACCAAACATCATCTGGTTTCAGCTTCTCAGATGCGCTGATTTGTTGCAACTCTCTGTTTATCTCTTTTTATTCTGTGCTCTGTGTCAATAATTAATGAAATAATCAGTAATAAATACTCTATGATAACAAAAATGCAAAATTAAATAACATAAAATCAATCCTAGACTGTCGGAGGGAGATAAAAGTCTTGTTCAATAATAAAGAGACAAATGTTAGAAAATTACATTCAGTTTAATCTCATATTTAAGTGCTGTTTCTTCATGAATGTCTTTGTGTTTCTTCATCGTCTGCTCCGACACTAAGTGTCATACAGTCACAGGAATAGTTCAGCATTTTGGGAAACACATTTATTGGCCTTCTTGCAGAGAAATAGATGAGAAGAATCACACCACTCTCATGTCTGCATGATGCTGTAGCCAGGAGACAGTTAGCTTAGCTTAGCATAATGACTGGAAACGGGGGGAAACAGCTAGCCTGTTCAGTCCAAAGGAAACAAAATCCACCGAACAAACACTTCTGATGTCTCAAATTGTCATAAAGGCAGTTTGTTTTACTTGTGGAGAGCAAGGCTAGCTGTTTCCCTCTGCTTACAGTCTTTGTGCTAAGCTAAGCTGAGCTCATTGTTTGCTGGCTGTAGTTTATATTCGATGTAGAAACTCAATGTTTTCATCAAACTCTCTGCAAGAAAGCTCCGTCATATGAGCTTCACATTAGGTAAAATGTTTCCATAATCTGTGTTTGCAGACAGGAAACCAGCCAAACTCCTGACAAAATCAAAATCTATCATTCGAGGTCTTAGATGAATAATGAAGAGAAAAGGCAGCTGTGTTCAGAGGTTTACATGTTTTTCTTACACAAATAATGTCTCACACAGTGTAGAAAGTGTAGAAAATTCATTTGGTACAAAATATTGCTTACATTATGGTACAAAATAACATCACAGGATCAGAAAAGTTACAAATCAGTTTGACTTGTAGACAATAACAATATTAATAATTAATCATTTTATGATAAACACGTTAAAACAGTATGAAACTGTGGATCCCAGTGTAGCCCACTACAATACAGCGCTGGATTTCATATTCATTTCTTTATTTAGAAAAATATAAAATGTTTATTGTTTTATTGTTTTATCACAGTTATTAATTTCAGTGCTTAGTCCAGCTTTCAACTTCATTCTTTCAGGGTATTGAACATTTTTATATCAAATCAATAGATATTGTGTCCCGGGGGAGCACCACAGGCCTGGGATCAATACAGAAGACATACTGTTTAAAATGTCCAGCTTAGTCTTTATAATAAAAACATGAATAATTTCTTAGTGTTCAGTCACAGAACAAGATACGACAGCAACAACAAGAGAAAATGTAAAGTGCAAACTACATAAAGGGTAAAGGGACGGCTTGGATTGCTTGTGTGGAGTCATCTCAGATGACTTTCAACCTTCATGTAATCATACTTCATCATCCATGAACAGAGCGTTTTGTTTCATGACCTTTTGTAGTGTTGTGTTTCTTTTTTTTATTTTTAGCTTAAAGGGAAAATTCCACTCTCAGACACTGAACGTCACTGAGTGAAGACATCTGACTTTGTTCCAGTGTCAACACTCTGAATCTGATTTGTCTTTCTCTGTCTCACTCACTCGTTTATCTTCGTTTTCGAGAACCCCGCGTTCAGCACATAAACATGCTTGTTTGCTTTCTTGCTAAAAGTTAGATGAGAAGATTCATCACGTCTCTGCGTTAACTGTGGTGCTTAGCTTAGCATAAAGACTGGAAACAGAGGGGAAACAACTGCCCTTTTCAAAAAATAAAAAATAAAACATACCCAGCAAGACAAATTTGTACATGATATTCTGTTAATGTGAAAAGCACACGTTGAGGTTTTACTAACTAACTTACTGACTTCCTGGACTTACTGAGTTCTGTGTAAAAATTAAACCAAATATATTGTTAATTTGTAAGTTTTAAAAGGTGCTTGTTGCTGGATTTTTTTCTGTACCTTTAGACAGAGACTCGATAGCTGTTTCACCTGTTTTCAGTCCTTAACAGCCAGTTAGCTTTGCTTAGCATAAAGACTGGAAATAGGGAAGCAGACAGCTAGCTAGCTGCACTGTACAACCAAATGCTCAGATTACTTAATTGTAATAAGTAGAGGAAACATAACATTTGTTTGGAAGTTCTACTAACTTAAAAATATTGAGTGCAAGCAAAATTTTCTTTCTTTTGTGTTTATTAAACTCATAATTTTCAATTAATCAGAGCTTTAGTAAACATGAAATAATGGTCTTTTACACTTGAAATTATTCAGATCTGTTAACTTCTGTACTGAAAACATTTTAGTTGTCTTAATCAGTAATTTTAATTCAACTGTAATGTGTGAAAGAATGTAAAGAGTGCATATCACTCTGACCCCAAATATTTAAGATCTAATAACCCCCAACTTTTGAGTTTACAAAATAAAATAAAAAAATGTGGTAACTGATTGCCTCAGTGTTTTTTAATTGTTGATAACTTACTGGGGTTTACAGAGTGCTGCTGTCTCTCCACACAAGTGAAATGAGAAGATTGATTTTGTCTGTGTGGAGCTAACAGCCAGCAGCCGTAGCATAAAGACGGTAAACAAAGACAAACCTGATTAACTCTTTCCAGCAGTAGCAAATTCTGTCTTCCAGCAGCTCTGGAACTTTTCAGTTCATGTTATGTCTTATTTATTGTGGCAGACTGTTTCGTGGCTGGGCACAGTAACTTCCTGGACTTACCAGGACATCTGAAACTCACTAATTAACATGTGGAATCTTGCTTGTTTAATATAGAAAGGACACATTGTGGTTTTAGAGGGGTTTTACTGTTTCATGGGCCAGTAACTACCTAGATTTTCTGAGTGACTGCATATGAATTTAATAAACAAGATATAACATGTTAATTAGTGAGCTTTTGAGTAGGCAAATGTAGACAGATTTTGTTAACTGTGGACAGAGCTAAGCTAGCTGTTTCTCCCTGTTTTTTTATCTTCATGCTAAGCTAAGCTAGCTACCTACCTATTGCTTTCACTTCATATAAATAGTTAAATGAGAAGATTGATTGCTGTCTGGAGCTACAGCCAGCAGCCACTCAGCTTAGCTCAGCACAGACCGCAAACAAAACAAAATCTAACAAAATCAGAAACTCACTACTTAACATATCCTGTTTGTTTCACGTAAAAACATCACACTCTGGTTTTTCAGGGGAGGCCAAAGGGTGTTTTTTGTCCGCATGGGACCAAGTAAATATGATTAGACAGGTGGGAACATCAAAGAGTGCACGTACAAATTAGCAATTTGAATTTGAAGTTGCTAACTTGTTTGACTACACGGATGACCCTTTTCACCTGTTTTTCAAAAGTTAAGTGAGTTGATATTATCCCAAGGTACTTATAGTCCAAGACTTTGAAGCTTTTTATCCATAACAAAGATTTCAGGTGGATCATTGTTGTTCCTGGTTGAAAAATACGTATGTACAGTCTTACTGATATTTTAAACCATTCTGAGAGATGCAGTTAACTTATGGGCCACCTGCAGTTATATCTTGGCATGCGTGTAAATTATAGCGTCATTTCATCAGGGCGTACAGTAGAAAGGCCGTTGACATACAGTACAAGCTAAAGGGTAAGGGCACCAGGATGGATCCCTGGGGCACACCTAAGGAGAACTCTCTTTGTGCAGAGAGCTTTGTTTCGATCCTTGTGTCAGCTGTTCCAACTTATTTTCAGTCTTTATGCTAAGCTAAGCTACCTGCTGCCTGTAGCTTCTTATTTAGTGTACAGATGTGAGCGGAATGAAAATTATGTTCTAACTTTCAGCAAGATGGCAAATGAGTGTATTTCCTAAAAAGTCAGTCAAACTATCCGTTTAACATTTCAAGGTTGCATTTCAGTGTGGTCAGTCAGTGGAGAACGACAGTGTTTAAGTGTTTTAGTGTGGATATTTCCTTTTACATTCAATAAACTGCTGGTTAGCACATGGCTTGATGTTGAGACCAAGCAGGAAAGACCCCTGCTGTAGCTATGAGGCTCTCAAGTTGCGGTTCCTGAAATGACCACTAGATGCAAAAGTCCATTTTAAAAAGTCCAAACTTCTCTTTTGAAATACAAGGAGAAAATATTTTCACAAGAAGTTCTGGTTTCAATAGTTTGTCTATTGTTTTCTTTCTTCATTTAGGGGATATTATGGCACATGATGTCTTGATTGACAGGTTTCTGTCAATCAGTTCTGCCACAGCCTTGTGGTTGCCTCTTGCATGTCCCATCTCAGCTTTTTCCCCTTTGACCACGTTTGGATTTATTTGCTCTAGTACAGTATGGTAAACCCAATACAAAGCTTTAAATTGCCCCTTCAGAAGACTGTGGGTGACATCACAGACTCAACATCCATGTTTCTGTCTCTGGTTAAAACCACCAATATTCTTGCGAACAGAATTGGGTAAAGTCCCAAATGTTAAATCCTTCATGGCCCTGCAGGTGCACTGTTCATTCACATTACGCGCTGAAGCCTCGGTTGTGCTTTCGTTTCCTCGAGTGGCAACATTTAACCAGCAGCCCCAACACGATCATCACTAGTAACGCTATCAGTACGACAGCAATGATATAGTTTTGCACGCCTGCTCTGTGGCACATTTCCTTGGTCACCTTCTTGATGTTGACCGGTTCTGAATACTCCTCGTGAACACAGGTCACAGTCGCAATGTCGGGAACCACCACGTCCGAGTGTTGGACCATGTGGATGAAGCCGAGGTTGCTGCAGCACCTCAGGGGGTTGGAGCCCATGTAGAGAGTTTTTAGCGAGTGCTCCAAAGCGTGGATGGTGCTGTACTCCAGCGTGACCAGGTTGTTGTTCTGCAGGTTTAGTGACTCAATGGAGGACTCTTTGTTCCACATAGGTAGAGTGGTCAACTGGTTGGTGGACAGGTCTACGTGTTTAAGACTCCTCAGCGAGCACAGGTCTGTCTTTAGACTGGAGATGTTGTTTTCCCGCAGGAGGAGGTGAACCAGAGAATGCTCCAGACTAGAGAGCGAGTCTTTGTCCATGTCTAAACCCGGGTTCAGGGACAAGTCCAGTGACTTCAGAGGGGTGTTGGCAAACGCGTTTGCAGGCAGAGTCCTCAAATTGTTTTCAGAGAGGTTCAGGAACTGCAATTTTGATATGGAAGTGAAGGAGACACAATCTGGAGGGTTCTGGTGGTTTGTGTCACAGGCACAGATTTCTAGGTTATTCTGCTGGAGCTGCAGGTGTCTGATATTTGGAAGTCTTTGAAATATTTGGTGGTCCAGCGTGGTGAGGTCGTTTCCTTGTAAGAAGAGCTCTTCCAATGATTGCAGAGTGTTTTCTTCGAATGTCAGACTCTGCAGCGAATTATAGCTGAGGTCGATAATCTTCAGTGCCTGTAGAAGATCTTCATTAGTGATAGAAAATGAGCTGATACAGTTGTAGCTCACATTCAGGACCTCAATTGATGGCATAGAATTAAAAAAGTCCTCTGGTAAGCTTTTGAGTTGGTTGTAACTCATGTCCAGGTATCTCAGACACCTAAAACAAACACCGTCAGAACTCCCTGAGACATTGATGCTCTGAAGGTGGTTTCGTGATACGTCCAGATATTCAAGCATGTTCTTTCTCGGGAGAAGAGGAAAGAAAGGCATTTTGTTTTCGCTCAGATCTAAATACAGAAGTTCGTATGAATGTTCTGATCTTGCGCTTTGGAAAAGCTCCATGCTGTTCTTGCTGAGATTGAGCACTTTTAAGTTGGACAGATTGAAGTCTGTGATGCATGTGATGGAGTTCTTGGACAGGTCGAGTTCAGTCAGATGATCCAAGGAGTCGAAAGCTCCGTCTTCGATCTCCAAGATGACGTTATTGTGGAGGCTGATTTTCCTTAAGGCCAAGGACCCACTGAAAGTATTTTGTGCTATTTTGGTGATGCTATTGCCGTTCAGGGAAAGGTTTGCCAGCGATGGAGAATCAGCCAGGAAATAGTCAGACATTCCTGTGTACAGCCCGTTGCTTGAAAGATCAAGTGACTCTACAGCTGTAAGAGGCCCAATGTTGATTTTGGAGAGAGCGAAAACATTCAGATGATTCCTGGACAGATCCAAGACTTTTAGATCTGTCATGTCTTTGAAGAGCCCCGGCTGGATGAAGTGAATCTTATTAGAGTGAAGATTCAGGTGACGGAAGCCGGTCTGGTACGCTAGAGTTTCCTGGGTGAGATTTTCCACCTGGTTCAGAGAAAGGTCCAGCATTTGGACGTCATGAGGAAGGTTAACCGGGGCACTCCTGAGGCTCAGATCGCTGCAAAACGCATCCATCTGGACCTGCGAACAAAGACAAACACACAAGTCTGATTATGTCGGCACGCTGCCAGATCGCCTGACCATGAAACAATACAGACCAAATGTTTAAAGCGTATGTGGAGGGTCGATTTATGAGTCAGTGTAGCTGCAGCATGTTCTTGGCAGCAACACAGTCCTCTGAGGTTCATGATAGGGATTTGTTCTAATGAAAAAAAAAATTTACGATGGCTATTTCTCTTGAAATTAAGTCAAAAAGTTAACTGCTATTTGATGTATAATGATACAGCTCCCATGCTCAAGTTCTACAACCAAAAACGGCCTTAAAAGACGAAGAAAATACACCTCACACCTTTATTACCAACCCACAGTTTTCATCATCTTCTCTCCCTTTTCCCTTAATAGATTCAGATATTTAAGTTATTAAGTGTAGTTTATAATTGAAGCCATATGGCCAGAGACCCCCCTCCTCGTCCAAAAACAGCTCATAAAACTGTCTCCTCCTCTGTTTTCTCTCTGAGGCAGAGCACATTGAGCTTCTTGGCATATTTGTGGTATCCTGAATGTGGCATTCCTCGTTGCTTACACGCTGACCGTAAACAAACGCGTTGATTTATTGAAGAACTCCTGGAGGGCAAAACATCTTGTATCTGGTATTTTGAGCAAATCAGGCATATTTTTTTTTAAGAAAGTTTCACCATTAAAAACAGGATCTGGAGGAGGGCAACTGCTTACATTCCTAAAAAACTCTGAACTTCAGACTTTGTGTGTGTAACATCTTATATACAGTAGGCAGTAGTACATTTAATCATAGTGGTGCTGTAACTAACAGATGGAAACCAAGACATGAAACAGAAGCAGTTATTGGTTGCTGAAATCATTCCTTCTCTCCAGACTGGACCAGTACAGAGACCCTTCCCAAGCAGGAGTCCAGAGTTAAAGATCCTCGTTTTGTTCAAAAAGTTCAGTTAAGTTTAGCCTGAAGGTAATATGAAAACCTGAGCCTCTCGAGGCCCAGTGCACACAAAAATTCTGTCCGACACTGACCCGAACCCGATTACAGTCTGACATTTTTCTTAACAAGGTTCCCACAGCAGGAGTTTTAATGACAGGAACATGCAGGGAACTGGAAGTTGCGACGATTAAATTGGGGAGAAAAATGAAAATAAATAGATAAATGAATAAATAAATAAATGTAGTCCAGCCTGAACCCAACGTGAGCCTGTGAAATATGTGAGAAATAAGACCTGACCCGACCCGTCAGGTCTCGGCAGGTTCGGGTACAGATCTTGAGTAGTTGTCCTCAGTTTTTTTTTTTTTCTCTCGCTGAGGAAAAGTAACACAAAGAGCAGGTTTTATTTTTCATGCCAAATCTTTCCATCCCTCGTTCTGACCGATATCCACCCGGAAAACTTGAATGTGCCAGAAAGCACAGCTGCCAACCAATGAGCTGCTGTCACCAGTCAGAGCTGTCACAGAAATGGCATATTTAACAGTTTCTGCACAGTTGTGACAAGATATTGGCAATAAAAAGGAACTGGTACGACTTCTTTTATACACTTATTTAATTATTTATTCTTTATTCTTCTCAACTACGATACTTAAAGATCCAGCGTGTTAGATTAGTTCACCCAAAAATGACAATTCAGTCATTATCTGCTCACCCTCCTGCTGATTCAAGGTCGGGTTTAGTTTTTTAGTCCATAAAACACTGCTGGAGAATGTTAAAAAAAATCACAAGGCCCTTTTCTACCAAATCATCTCTGTTTCTTCAACTGGTTCTGTTTCAGATTCGTGGAACCTTGATGCTATCTAGTGAACCGGCAAATGTTTTCACAAGTTTTGAGTGGAACCATTGTAATCAAGGATTCCATCAACAGACGGCGTTGCACGCTGCACAACGAACTGTGGTTATATTCAACAGACACTTTGGCTAAAGGTCATCAAATGGAACCTTTTGTCTTTTATCCTTATTGTTTTTGGTCATTTTATGCCACGTTAGGTAGAAACAGTACAGAGATGACAGGAAATGAGGAAGAGAGGATGATGATGAATGACTGCTGTCCTGATTTATACGACAGCTCGGCCACAACTGAGTCTGTGAACCGTTTTAGTAACGCATAACGTCACTTACTGTCTTTTCTATGACCAACTGTTGCACACAGCCATGATTCAGCCAGTAGCCACTTCATTAGAGCTCTTCTACATATTTGTCTTTCCTGGGAAAAGAAAGCTTTGTCACATTTCCAGCTTGTTGCGCAATTCAAACTACAAAAACGAGAAGCCAATACCAGATGATTCTCTAGAAACTCCAAATAAAAGATGTCACCGTCTACTGTACACACGGACACACTAGACTGACGAGTGACCTCTGCAGCGTAACAAAAACACTTCCAGATTTTCTTCCAGTGAAGCCAAACAATGTTTCACTGTCCAAATATTGAAGCCCCGAAGGTCTGACGGCAGCAGCTAAAACCAATAAATCAGACCTGCTCAGGTCAAAAAGATTTCAAATAAACTATCTGATAATCTGAGCGTACCTCAAGCACCTGATGGATTAGGTGCCTCAT
>JAJHUR010128904.1:1358-13062 GCA_027495735.1 Lutjanus campechanus | reverse complement strand
GGGACCATTAATTAACCTGTTCCAGATGATCTGAGGGGTCTGGGTGCTTCATAGACACACACTTCAACAGACATTTATTGCTTTATAGACACTTTTTTTTTTCTGTGATTAGTTGTAGAAAATTCTGGCACATCCACTTATTGATTTCTCCGGTGCACTTATTTAGCAGATGTAGGGCACTGTAGTCATGTGTTATGTAAAGTTGTGTGTCGTCTGCATAAGTACGGTTGGAGATGTTATGATATTCAATAATCTGAGCAAGAGGGAGCATGTAGATGTTGAACCGAAGAGACCCGAGATCGGAGCCTTGAGGAACTCCACAGGTCGTTTTTGTTCGCACAGATTCGTACTGTATTTGTCAAGTGACACAAAGTAATATCAGTCTTCCAGAAAGTTCCACACACTTTTCTAGTCTGTCAAACACTACCTTATGGTCAATTATGCCAAAAGCAGCACTGAGGTCCAGTAATACCAAAACCGAAATCTTTGATGCATCACTGCTGAAACTTTTATAAATGCGGTCTCAGTGCTGTGGTGTGCTGGAAATCCAGACTGAAAGGCATTAAAATAAATTGTTTTGCACTGTATTCCCATCTTCCATCTGAAGGCTTGACAACCCTCACTAGTCCCCCCATGACGTCCCTTGTTTGGGCTCTTTTTTGAAACAGAGTGGGTGGATTTGGAGGTCTGGACCAGGCTCTTAATTGTCATTTTGTGGCCAAAGTGGCTGCTGTCCAGCCAAACTTGCATGGCATTGCTTTAATGTTAAAAAAATATTTATATTTATTATGTTTAATTAAAGAAGTATATCTTTAAATATGCCTCTTATAATATGTCTCTACAATGCACATGTTTAAATGTTGCCGTATTGTTCAACAAAGTACCTGATGATTCACGAGAAGCTAAAGGACAACTGGCAAATTTTACTATTCACACCCACATACTCATATAAAACAGTCAATATATTTAAATTATGTGTGTGCACATAACGTGTGTGTGTGTGTTACAGAGGTTGTAACATGAATACCATGCACACAGAGTGAAATAAATGCATGTTCTTTTTGTATTTATGTGGGTTTCCTTTGTATACGTGCTGCAGTTTTCTCCCACGTACCAAAGTCATGCAAGTCAGAACTGATCTCTGGAGACTTTCACAGTGATGGTGTGTCTGTGGAGCTTAACTGTTGACCTGTCAGGATCCCTCTGCCTCATACTTTTATTTCAAAGTCATAATTCAGAGGTTAAACAGTCTTCCTCCTTGAATCTGATATTTCTCTTGATGCCTCCTACTTTGCGTTACTTAGGAATTAGTTATATTGGTGTGTTAAGTTGTGTAGCCACACTAGCAGCATAACGGTGTGGATGGAAATGACGATCAACCGCTTTCTTCCAGACAGAAATAGCTCAAGAACTTTTAGATTGCCATTCTTCATTCTTTTACAGACATTTATGGTCCCTGGAGGATGAAGCCACCTGACTTTTGTGATTTCCTGACTCTTCAGTTCTGCACTGCCAGAAGGTTAGAATTTGCACTTTTCCTGTGAAATATATTAACATCTACTTGATGGACGGGCTCACGATCCCTTGATGATAAATCCTCACGACTTTGATTTTCCTCTGGCGCCTCCATTTGTGCTTTTGTCATCTAATTTGGTGCACACGTTCGATCGGGTCGGCGATCCTTTAACATTTCATCAAGTCAAAGTTTACATTTTGACCAAATACTTGCAGAAATAATTGCAGGGCCGGCCCAAAGCTTTATGGGGGCCTTAGCGGGATTTGATTTGGGGGCCTCCCACCACCATCTCAGTGCCTCCAACACTATTGACTGGTGTTAATGTTTGAACATTTTCATACTTTCTGCAAATCTAACACACACTTTTTCAATTTTATTAGCTGTAGCTGTGTTGTTTACCTCATACTAATGTCAGACTGGCATGTTTTTAACCCCTCTTTGGGTTTTTTTTTTATCTTAAAAAGGTAGAAAACTCACAGGACTGATCTGGTGCTAATTTGGACTTTAATATTCAAATTAACAGGACTGTGTGCACGAGTGTGACACTCTCGCTCTGACAGAAGGAGCTGGAATCTATTGAGTAGGATTAGCTAGCCAGCCTGTTTGTTTTCATATGATTACCATCGATAATAATAATAATATATATATATAAAAATGAACTAAAACAACAATTTTAAGCTCTTTCTTTCTTCTGGTCACTTAGTTTGCTCTGACTAACAACATCCCGTCACCCTCGGCTCTGGAGGTTCTGTCATTGCATTTTGTTTGGCGGCAGTGTAGGCTGCAGAAGGCAGACAGGTTAAAGGTCACATGCGATGGCAACGTCCCGCAGGCTTTTGTGACTTACCTTGGCATTACACTGGATTAGTCACTTTTTGGCACAGCTGTTGTTGAGAAAGTTTACTGTCCAAGCGTGCTCGTAAAGTCGAGTTTGTGTATCGCAGAACAAAGGCAGTTTGACATTGCAATAAAAAAACTCCTTGTAACAACACAGATACAGTGTCATGTTGATTATGCCTGCTCTGCATGGTACACCGGCCAGACAACAAAACTAAAGAAGAAGATGCAAGTAAAATAACATTTGTGTTCGTCTGGATGAAGGTGGACCTGTTGTCAATATGGAGCATAAACAAGGTGGTCACTACACCGGGAGGATATTCCATCAAGGCTGATAAATAAGTCTGAGCCTTCGAAGCTTCAGCCGTTCCACTGAGACGATTCAGCCTGGTGTCGTCAACGCTAACTCAAGCCAGGCTATAACAAGATGCATTGTGAGCGTGCACGGAGAACAGAGTGAGCCCAGAGCAGCTGATTGTGAAAAAAGAGGATGAGACGTCACAAAAAGAAGAGAAAATGAGAGTGATTTTCTTCCCAACAGTGAAACAAACCCTGCAGATTAAACTATATGAAGAACATAAAGGGGTAATACTGCCGCAATTAACAAAACGAAGGAGACAACTAGCAAAAAAAAATCTGCAGACTAAGTAAACGCCAACATAATGTGGCTCCGGCACATCTTGCTCCGTCCTAATAGAAGCGGGTCTTAAACAGCAACACGGGTTTGATTCCAGCCTGAGGCCGACCTACATGTTGTCCTCCTTCACTCATTTCTTCTTTTCTTATCGATCTTCAGCTGCACTGTGAAGCAAAAAGGCAAAAAGTCTTTAAAATCATTTTAGAGAAGATACAGAAGTTTACTTAATGTTTTTCTGCCTTCACAGCTTGAAAAAAATGAGTGAATGAATAAATAACTTCAAACCTCAACACATTTTTCTTAAGCTTTTAAATAGAAGCTTGGCTTTTGAAGGCAGTAAAATAATTTTCTTTACTTTTTTTTTTTTTTTTTTTTTACAACTAATAAGTTCTTTGAAACTAAAGTAAACATGTAAATTAATGCTTGGTCACTTAGAAAAAGGTCTAAACTTGTGTTCCATTGCACTGACTTTCACAAACACACTTTATTAAATCTGTTCTAAGGCAAATTGTATCACTGGTACAGGCAATATAATGTAAATAAATCATTCCCCACTCTAACCTATGTCCTTCATTTCCCATCATGCCTCGTGCTGGTTTATAGTTTTAAACACTGCAGCTGCATATTTGTGTCCTCATGTCGAACATCTTTAAGGGGACGATGTCGCTGAGATCTGCCCCCCGGCTCTCATTCTGAGCTGCTCGGCACAATATTTTATTTTATCATGTCTCCACGACCATCTGGCGGCCCACGTGGAGGTCCCGAACCCTGAGGTTGAGAACCACTGAGTTTTTAAAGGTCAGATCTGGACACATCTCTGAGGTAAGATGACCAAATAAATGATGATAGGCAGGTCCCGGGTGTTATAACTGTCTTTTTAATCTATTGTGTTTTGTTCTGATGTCTTTTTCTTGTAAATTGTGAAATGCCTTTCGTGCTTTTATTGCCTCTATTTTACTGCTTTTATTTGTTTTGTCAATCCTCTGAGGACATGTGAATCACAAAGAACGGGAAGATATTAGGACAAGTATTTGAAGTTTGTTTCTGCTGTTCTGTTTTTTACAGGATGTTTTCTGCTATAGGGGATCAATCAAGCTCGTCTGCAGCTAATCTGGAATACGACTGGTTCAATCAGCCTAATTCTTTGTGCACATTTATGGCTGTAAAAACCTTAAAACCCACCTTTCTTTATGCCTCCACACGGACGACAGACACAGCCTGAGGCATCATGTTTTCAGGTCATCCTGTTCTTGTGAACGTGATATCTCCAGAACACCTCGAGGGAATTTCTCCAAACTTGTTAAACATCTTTACTTGCACTCAAAGATGAACTGATTAGACTTTGGTGGTCAAAAGTCAAAGGTCGGGGTCACGGTGACCTCACTAAACACATAGCTCCAGAATTCATATTCTAATTATGACAAAATCACACAGAGACTAGAGAGGATTTTTACTTCTCTGTAAAAATAGTCTCTAAGTCAAGACAGCATGTTTCTCGCTAAAATTTATTCAGACGTCAATTTAGTGAGAGTTTTCATTTTGCCAAAAAAAATACACTTAATACCTTTTATTAAATTCCTTCAAAGTTACAAGTCAGTATAGTGGTCGGTAGCTTCAGCCTAACTGGCTGCTGGAGACATGCAACTGACCCTTCAGTAAGCCCCGCCTCCAAACAGCAACTGTCCAATCATAGGTCAGCAACTGTAACTAGGGCTGTCAAGCTTTTCATTTCTCTCCTCAAAAATGTGAAACTCTAAACTATAAAAATTAAACTCTGTCTTCATCTGCTCTAACATAAGCTGCAAACGTTAGCATGTCTGGCTAACTAACACTAGCTTACTAGCTGCAGTAACTTTACCTCCAGACAAACTTGTTAGTTACCACTGCATCTGTATTTGTTCTGTGGGGGTTTGAGGAGGAGGATATGGGCGATGATGATGCATCTCTGTCTGGCTCGCTGTCTCAGGTCTAAGCCAGGTTAGCTTAGCTCTTATACCCTCTGTACCCCACCAGGTCCTCCTCATCTCAAAGTCCGCTGCACTAATCGAGTCCCTGCGCTTCCTTTTCCCACATTAATGAGTGTATTTGTCATCTATCATGTAGATATACCTTCACCATCCGACCAGTGTTTGCTGAGATGTAAGCTAGCTTTAGCCTCAGTCTGTTAGCATTAATGTTATATCATGTACGCAGCTGTTAGGTAACTTTACATAAACACTTTAACAGGGTTCTAGTTTTAAAACGTGTCAGATAGAAACATTAAAACGTCAGCTGGAGACTTCTCAGCTGACTCAAGTCCGGTTAGCATTAGCATTAGCTTACATAAGCCAGCTACACGTATGAAATTTGCTTGTGAATCGTTATTTTAGCCACAAAATCCACTGTCGTCAGCTAGAAATGAGAACCTGCAGCCATAGCAACAGCAACTAAGGAGGGCGGGGCTCAGTGAAGGATCATTTGACAGCTGACTTCTCACTCTACAACATATGTGGGGGTCACGTCGACGTTGGAGGAACTCTGCTGGTTGCATCTGGCAGTTGTGGTGGCATTGCAGTAGGTGCTTCACCATCTGTTGCCTGCTGATCTGCACTCTAGCGACAGCTCTCTTCCAGTTGCTGATTGTTTTAGATGTCTGTCCTGTTAGTTATGACATCAGGGACTATGTAGGGAATTAGTGTTTACACCTTTTCCTCAGGTTGTTTGACCTCCAAATCCATACAGTCAATCAATCAATCAAAAGGGAAAACGATTAAGTTTTGTGTCTGTTCAGGCAGTTGAAGTTGTTACCTTGAGATCGAGTCTGCTTTTGACAGTTTTCATCCAAGCAAATTAAGACAAGTTGGTACGTTAGATTTACCAGGTCACATGTCTGCATCAGGTGCACCACGCCCCCACTTTCTATTTTTCAGATTACATTTCGAGCTTGAAAAGCATCTTATGCAAATCATCCCCATAGCCATGCGTCTCGGATCGCGCCCTTGTTGAGCTGTATCAACACAACATCTTCCCCGTGGTAGAAGGAGTGGTGTTTTGCCCTAATTAACCCACTTAGATTGTATCCGAAGCCAAGATTAAACGATACCTTTCATTCTGTGCCAGCAGTCAGCCTCATTTGTCTTCAGGACACAATCTTCTCTGTTTTAAGTCAAGGGTAAAAGAACAGCACTCTGGGTGGTTCACCAATTGTATAAGTCAGAGTCTGGCCGACTGAGCCGACACAGGACAGAACCGCGTCAGAACACGCTCGTGAATTGATGACTTGTGCATCACTTGGCCAGTTTCTCTATTGTCTCTTTGTCTGCGTGCGCGTGGAGAGGTTGGAGGAAGAGGAGGAGGAGGAGGAGGAGGAGGGGTGGCTCGCCATTTGACGTGATTTACTTTCAATGGAGAAAAGCGCTATCACAAAAAACAGGAAATTAGATAGGCGAGGCATTCTTCATCACTTCAAAAAAGTCCATCTTTGGTATTCATGTGAGCCCACGAGGGACCTGTCGAGGTGCCTCCCTCCTAATATTCAGGGGGATTAACTCTGGCTGTGATAGAGGACACCCTTGCTTTCCCACATCCCTGTTATAAGAACTAATTAACGGGCAGGAAAAACATTCAGCCTCGAACATTCATTCTATTCAATTCAAAAGACTCGCAGAGACCACTCATCCTTAAAATGTCAGTTTGTGCCCAATAGATTTTTTTTTAAAGCAAAGTGAATTAGTCAGTACTTCAAACTGTGTGTCAGTCAAGCACTTGAGTAATGAATAAGTAATTCAGGTGTTTGCTTTCTGAAGGAGGAACAGATCAATTGCAAAGATCTTCAAAATGCAGCCATATCATTCACTGACAGGAGAAGGGGGAGCGGTCGATAGATCAGCTTGAAACCTCAATCAGAATGTGATGTGTTTTTTACAGCCCAGACTTTCTGACAACTGATAAACAAGACACGTTTTTGCATGGAGTCGATAATGTTTGCAGGGCCGCACGACTCGGTCGGACTGATTTAACAATTAACTTCTCACCCCTCGCTGAAGGCTGTACTTAGAGCTTGTCAGCTTTTGACCGCACTCTTATACAAATTAAAGCAATCCATATATCTAGTTAAGCTTTCAGCAAACTGTAATAAATCTTTCCTGCTGTTTTCCAGAGTTGCCCATCTTCCATCACACGCGGCTGTTTTAGATTCTGCTCACAGAGACGCGAGGGTAGACAACAAGGAGAGACTGATCCTCTGTAAGTTAACTTATTTAGAATCAGCCTCTGAGTCTAAACAACAGCAGATATAAAGTTATATTAAACCTCACCACGCGTGGGTTTCTCTACAGAGAGACGTGTTTGTGCTCCGAGCACCTCTAAAGTAATTTTCATTTTATTTATGTGAAAATGCTGTGGTGCCGTTCTGATAGGAAGACATTACAAACGGACTGTGATATAGAAAACGATGCAAACAGATGGTTGGGTGCCGCACATGCACAGGATCTGTTATTGTTATGGATGCAACTGTGAAATAATTAGTACCGAGCGTAAAAACCCGACTGCATTAAAAAAGATCAATGTGCGCTGAGATGTTGTCATATTGTCAAGCGAGCACGCAGAACACCAAATACAGTTTTGAAGTCCCTTAAAGGTCAAATCAGTAATTGCAGCTTTATTTATCCGGAGATTTATTGGAGCGAAGAGATATTCCATCAATCAGAAAATTATTAATTGAGCTTTTCTAATACAAGGCCTGTCATCATATGACAGAGGATATTTATGATGTGTTATACAACAGCTAAAAATAGTTTGATTAATGACAGTATCTGACTATTATTCTACATATCATTGGAGTTGCCACAAAACAGTATTTTGAATTATAATGACTTCTAATGGGTTAAGTTTCGAAGAAAAACTTTCTTTTAATTAAAGTCAGCCACCTCAGGGGCATTTTCCCCATAAAATTCTCAAGTGAAGTTTAAATTCATCAGTACAGAACTTTTGAACATAAACTTACAAAACTTAAATGAATTTAAACCTGCGATAATGATGTTTTTTTTAAAGTCTGGCATCACCAGACTCTCTCCGTTCATTTTGATTTCCAAGGGACGCAGACCAACATGCATCTGGATGCAGCTGGATAGGCCTGCAACCAATTAGAGCGATGACATGGTGCATTCAGGGACCCATTCAATTTGGTGCTTGGTCTAGTTTCAGGCTCTTCTCTCATAGCCAGACCTCTCTCTCCACAGTCAATCATCAGCACTGGAGAAAGGTCTGGCTCCACACATGATCATTCTGCCATAGGGGGGAAAAAATGCTCTGGCTCGTTTGTATTTTTCTAAATCAATCACAATAGTTTTGCGTGGCGCTAAGCCCAGGATGCAGCGACGGCGCCCCTGCAGAATAACGTTGGCGGGAAAGTTGTACATCAGGAGGTGAGAACTGGCATTAAAATGGCTAAATCACCACAAAAGAAAAGGTAATAGCTGCTAAATGTTTGCTTTGGTACCGTTACTGACCCAGATGCTAATTTACCATTTTCAATGTTAATGGATAGGTTGGAAACGCAGATAGTGGATACGGTGCCTGAAACAGGCAGCCAATGGCAGGTTTACAGTCCACAAACAGAGAGTCAGATTAGTTTCAAGCAGGAAAAAATAGTCGTCTGATGGTCAATGCTGAGAATAAGACTTTACAAAGCTGCTGAATCCTGCTGCGTAAACCACAGGTAATCAAAGTGTAGCTTACACATAGAAACACTAATCATTGCTGCCCTCTGGTGGTCGAGAGTCTTAATAACACCAATCAGTGATAATGGGAACAATAACAGATAAAAATGTGACTAAAATAATAAAACTCTGCTGCTACACTGCTGATGACAAACGTTTTCCAAATTACAGCTTAAACATTACATGAAAATGTGTTTCTGAAATAATTTGAGGCGAGACGTAGACGATGTAGGAACAATTCATATTTGATCGGCGCTGTCTAGTTTGACAGTTTGATGGTTGGGTTTTCGTGAGCCCGGCGTGTTGGGCTCAAACCGTGCGACATCACTGACATGTGACTTTTCAAACCAGGCTCCTCTGTCAGTAAACGTATTAAATAAATGGTTGTGATTGTCCCAACAGGACCCAGGTCGGGTGGAAACCTCAGCCAGGACAGATGAAACGTGAGTTCGCAAATTTGTCTCGTTCCCAGGCTGGGATTTTTAGCAATTTGAAGAAACATGTAGTGAACACAACATTACCATATCATCTACCTTTAAGTTGGTTCAGCAAACGTGTTAGCAAACAGTCACTTACTGCTGACGTGCGGCAACGTTATCGTTCATCTGGAGTCGTGTTTCCGGCCTCCTTTTAGCTGTTTTTGGTCTTTTTAGCTACTAAATGCTGGACTCATTCAGTAGTTTATCATTAACTGTCTCATTCTGCTGTTTGGTGCTTGGCAGGAAGCATACAGTTGTATTTTTTATTTTTATTTCTTTGCTTAAAACAGCTGCCTGCTACGTCTGGAACAAATGCTGATAAGAGCCGTGAGAGTGAACCAAACCAGTAAAGCTGCAGGTCGTAAAAACAAAGCTGAAATGCTTCACAGAACTGAGGGACCTGTAGATTTGGGTGATAAATGATTTGATCCATTGTTTATCTGAAAATATTACTTGCTTGTAGCTGAGCAAAATCAGGCCAAAAATGAATCTTGATGCAGCTAACGGTATCAGGCTGCATTGTTTTGTATCTGTGTGCAAAATTTGTCCCCTGAAGAGGAATAAGCCATTATGAAAAGTGAACCAAACTGAAATAATCTAAAGTATTTTGATGCACATGCAGCAGATGGGCTCTTAGTTTGATCTGGTCGCTCTGGGATTTTAAAGAATAAAGAAAGGAAGCACGTCTAATGTTTCGTCAGAGAATTTACCGTCCTTCATTTGAAGGTTAGAGACACATTATTTTGCTTCAAAGCAGAATTAAATCGCACATGAAACACGTTCAGTGCGGTAACTTTTGATTAAAAGATGTTAAAAAAAAACAAGGTATGAGATCCATACTTGCTCTGTGAAAAGTGTTTAAAGGGCTAAATTTGGAATCATGCCCGGCGTGTTTTTTTGTCTTCCGTTCATGATAAGGGAAAAGTTGAAACCTAAGTGTTTTCTATGCTTGCTATAGGGCCAAATTGTTGCTGTAGTCTTTTTGATCTAGGAAGGAGTGTGCGTCCTAGAAAGGATCTCCACTGGGAGCATCTCGAATGCATCGCGCTGAAGTGTGATACCACGAATAGAAAGCGCGCTGGAGATGACTGACTGACGGCTGCCTAAAGGTGAGAGAAACTGCCGCCGAGACTCGGAGGTCGTTCTGTTTCAAAACCCCTCAGACTGGATTGAGCGAGTGCGGGCAGGGTGAGCGAAGGAGTCACACTATCGCCCCGGCCCTCCACTCGGAGCACTGATCATCAAGAACGCATCCCGTCGCTGCTAAAAAATCCCATTTCATATTGCAGACTCGTGTCACTGCTGTACTCCATGGCAGCGCTGTTGCCCGTCAACTGATGAAGCCTTTGAGCTGTTTTGAGGAAGTTAAGTGATGCAACCTTCTATCTCGTGTGCTGAAATGTGGCAAGTCATGTAGATGAAGTACACATATTCTCTCAGATGTGAAGGCAGGGGGGGTGGTGGTGGGGTTGGGGGGGGGGCCGACGGTCTCTGCTGACATTATTGTTTCAACAACACAGGATAAAAGGTTGTGAATGTGTCTTAAATATTCACCGAGTCTCGCTGACCGGCGTCGACACCGGCGCTCCTCATTCCAGTCTGACGTGCGGCAGACAGATGAGAGAGGGGAAACATTTGCACATCTGTCACTCCTTCAGTCATAAAAAGGGTGAGCTCGCTGTTGTGCATCAAAGAAGGGCGCAGCATCCGCCAGCTCTGAAAATAAGTTTATGTGGAAAAGCGGGAGATGTTTGAGATTCAGGGGCAGAGATGGGGTTTGTGTGCCACGACAAGAAGTGTGTGTGTGACTGGGAGAAGTCTTACACATTTTTATATGTAATCTAATGTTTTTTATACATTCTACAGCACGTAACACACACAGTCCAGTCAGTACAGGCAGTGTGTGTCATGTAAAGAACTGGATTTTAAATATGTAGGATCAGGAGTATTGATATACAGTATCTACATCATCATCTTTAAGATATGACCTTTATTTTGAAATTACCACAGCATGTCTGTGTCACAAATGTCCGGAAGAGCTCAGTCATTAAAGGGATAGTTCACCCAAAAATGAACATTCAGTCATTATCTCCTCACCCTTGTGCCGATTGAAGGTCTGGTTTAGTTTTTTTTAGTCCACAAAACTCTGCTGGAGTTTCACAGGAAAACAGTGTTGCAGAATCTCACAAACAATGGAAGTGAATGGTGACCAGTTTTCAAATGTAAAAAATCCTGACATGCTGTTTGCACACCGTCACAACACACACACACAGTTCAGACAGTGTGAACGTGGCTCCAAGCTAAAGATCTACGGTGAAGATTCAGGCTAAAAACATGGTGTAAATAACATTTACATTTATTTCAACAACTTGGCATTCTGGGACTTTAGGAGACTTGGATTACACACATGAGGGTGAGTAAATAATGACTGAACTTTAATTTTCGGGTGAACTATCGCTTTAAATTGTCAAATCTGCTGACTCAAATGTAACTGAATGTGTTAAATGGATGTAAGAAATCATCTGTTATCGATCGA
>JAJHUR010128901.1:463-15037 GCA_027495735.1 Lutjanus campechanus | reverse complement strand
TCAAGGGACTAACCAGTTTATTCTTTAATTCTAAGTGAGTCTGAGGAAATTCCATGAATGTGTTCTTGAAATATTGCATTCACAAGAATTAGATGGACAGACAGACAACCTGGAAGCCTAATGTGCTGTTACACAATAATTATATGGCCAAATTTGGAATAGATATTTTAAAGGAAAAAAATATGATCAAAAGGTGACATTTTATATCCAAAAGGTCAAAGGTCAACTTCACTGTGACATCATAATGTTCTCCAGCTCTCTATCAGTCCTCTGTCCTCTAAACTGTCTCTAAGTGAAGACAGCATGTTTCTCATTGGAAATATTCACTGGAATCATCCATGTCAATATAGTGATAACTTACATTTTACCAAAAATAATTTTAATACATAAATAACTAATTAAATTACTTCAAGATCTTCACTACATATGTTTTATAACTCTGGACAGACATGGTTGGTGGAGTCATACAACAGTGAGACAGTAATTCTAGTTGTTTGTCTTGTTTGTTCTTTTTTCATTTTCTAATGAAATATATGACATCTGACACCAGAAACTGTCTCTTGTATTATTGATAGAAGGAGGATGAAGATTCTGGTTTTTACATCAAGAATTTGTCTATTTGCACTGCGGACTTGTTTGGTGCTGGAACTGAAACTACCACCACTACTTTGCACTGGGGACTGCTCTACATGATCTACTACCCTCACATACAAGGTGCGTGTGTGTGTGAGTAACCCACCCCGGTGTCCCACCCCATGCTTGTTATGTAAGTGTCTTGACATGACTTTATAGTATCAGAGGTCTCTCTCAGAATGAGAAAGTTTGCGGCATATGTTGCACGTCTTTTTCCTCTCAGTCGTCTACGCAGACTCAGACTGTTTCCTGTTTTCACTGTGTGCAGAGAGAGTCCAGGCTGAGATAGATACTGTCATTGGTTCATCCAGACAGCCTTCTGTGAGTGACAGAGAAAACATGCCCTATACTAATGCCGTCATCCATGAAACCCAGAGGATGGCCAACATTGTTCCCCTCAATTTGGTCCACATGACAAGCAAGGACACCACACTCGACAAGTACACAATCCCAAAGGTACATGATGCACCTGTGAGAAAAAACACTGCTGTATGTGTGTGTTTTGGTTATGGTTTATTTTCCAAGTTGGATTTTGAATGCTGTGCTTTTTGCTATTATATTTGGGTTATTTTTGATTATTAGGGGCTTGGCAGCTCTAATGCCAGACTCTCTTGTTCTTCCCTCTTCCTCTCCTTCTCCTTCTCCTCCTCCTAAAATCTGCCCTTCCATGCATGAAAACCAACCAAACTTTGCATATAGGTCGAGTCCTCAACTGGCTTTGTCAGTCCTGTTGTGGCGCTGCAGTAACCATCTAAGTGTTAAAGGTTTGAAAATTCATTTAAAAAATCAGCTGTATGTGCTACCACTTTCAACTTTAGCCCAGGTTGAACAAAAATGTTAAGATGCTTTAAGCCAGGAGGAATTATTAGTCCGTCACTTTGTTTTTCATAAAAACTGTAAACCTACAGTATCTATTAAACCTGTCCCCCTCCCACATTTTTGCTCAATTGACACCAAACTCACTACACTGCATCTTCAGGTTGTTCTCTACAAACAAACCAGCCAGAAGTATGGAGCCCACAGTGCATCAAAATCTACTAAATTACTATAAAAAGTTAACAGCTACCGCAAATTCTTGCTAAATGAATCTCCAAAACTGGCGCTGCTATGTACAAATCACCCATTAGGTCACCCAATAGGCCTTTTGCACTTAATCTCCAGCAACCTGACTACCTGCTCACAATCTGGACCCAAAACCATCAAGCCCACCCAGCAAACTTTGCAGCGGTCCAAATGACCCACTGGTGGCTGGAATCTGACAAGATGCTGCAGACGTCTGAACACTGTCAAAGTCCTCAACCGAAGAAACTTGTTCAAACATATTTTTTATGGAAGGATCAGACTGTTCAGTCACCAAATCACTGGCGTCAGAGTCTGCATGGCCAAGTCGCTAAGTCATTACTATGGTTGATGTACATACCATCAGCTGGGGACAACAAACAACAACTGCCACTTCAGACACCAAACCAGAAACTAACTTTCTGTGGAGCAGAACAAGCAAAGTGTCTTGATCAGACTCGCTGAATTTGGGAAGCAGACAAAGTTTAGACAAGATGACAAAGTTTTGAAGTCATGGTTGAGGTACTGTGGCACATTCGTGCCTAAGGTTGTTAGGTATGAAGATGAGCTGATCTTTTGAATCAGGTGTGTTGCAAGAGGGAAACGTCTAAAACAAGCAGGCAGTGTGCCCCCAGGACCTTGGTTGGGAAACACTGGCCTTAGTCATAGTGTGAAGCTGTCTGTGGTTCCTCGCTTGGCATGTAGCCTTGGTGTCTAAGGGCTTTAATTTAACAAGTTTATATAATTATGGTCCACACAGTTCTGCTGGCTGACCCTCATTTTGTTCTAATTTGTTGTCCTCTTCCTTTTTTCATCTTCCTCCTATTCCTCCTCAAAATGCCTGGCCCTGACTTACTGCTGTACAGTAGCTATTATTACAATTATTTCTTCAACTGCTTTTTCCAAAGATCAGAAGTAACCTTGAGGCTCAACCTTGAAATTTGTTCATTTTCTCCTGTTTAGTTTTGTCATTAATTTACGGTTTTCATTAATGGCATTTCCTCAGGGCACCATCATCATGCCCACACTGAACTCGGCTCTACATGATGAGTCGATGTGGGAAACTCCTCACACCTTCAATCCTCAGCATTTCCTGGACCAGGACGGTAAATTTAGGAAGAGAGAGGCCTTCATTCCTTTTTCAGCAGGTCAGTCAGTACATCCCTCTGAAGTTTATTTATACACTGCTGTGAAAAGAGTATTTTCCAGTTCCAGCAACATTATATGGTCAAAGAGAATCCATGAAAAATTGTGTAAACACACCTCATCTGTGTGTGTATCGTGTATCATCAGGTAAGCGTGTGTGTCTGGGGGAGCAGCTGGCCAGGATGGAGTTATTCCTCTTCTTTACCTCCCTCCTTCAGAGGTTTTCTTTCTCTGCACCTGCTGGAGAGCAGCCCAGTCTGGAGTTCAAGATGGGAGCACTGCATCGTCCTAAACCTTACCGTCTCTGTGCCGTACCACGATAAACCACCAGCTGCCTCAAACACAACCATCTCTGATCTACAACACAATGAATTACTGTGTTACACTACAATTATCTTCTAATATCTGCTGTGTTGTTTTTTTCCTTTCGAGTCAGAAAACATAAGTTGGAAGTGTGTTTTTTCTTCAATAGGCCCTTTTTCAGTGAATATTTTTAAATTATTAATGTAATCTACTCATTTAAATGACGCATTTAAATCCTTAAAATATTCCAGTTGTGTGTGTATCTTCAGTGTATTTTCTAAATGCTTTGCATGTGTTGCCAAATTGAGAATGTTTTTCTTAATTTGCTTGCATTTTGTGTGTTTGCTTGTGTTCTCTGTAGTTGCAGTGTGCACTTGAATTTGTCAGATTTGCTGAAACTTGATGGGTGTGTAGATGAATGATCGGCTTTTCTCTGATTGGGGTTTAGGTTTTCTTGAGCCAGCTAACACATATAAAGTCTGGCTATGTTACACTTTTTTCATAGTACATCGCTCTGCTCACCTGGCTGAATGGTCTCAGAGTTATGATTGTGTAACCTAAATAATAACAACAGAGTTACAATAAAATATCTTTTAACACTGTGTTAGTTAGTCTTCTTCATCTGTGGTGATCTCAGTTGGTTGTATCAGAAAATATGTTTGTATACTTTATCAGTTTTCATCTATCAGTTGTTTCTCAACAACATCATCAGTTTGTCAGCAGGGTCACAAGATGGTTTTGTTCATGTATTATTCTTCTAATTTATTGTGTTTAAAATACCAGCTGAACTACATGCAATTATGTCTTATTTGTTTCAAAATATTGGTTTTATATGCTCAGTATTAAAAATTAAAGTAGAAATTAAGGAATTTAGATACGGCATATTTCAGAAAAGTGGTAAATTAGAATAAAACTGTATATAAACGCATTTTATTGCTTAACCTTATTGCTGACTTTCATTATTGTGAACTCAAAGGTGGGGTGCACTATTCTAGAGAAAAATTCTTTACATTTGAGCTCAACGACCAAACAAATCCTCCTTCAGGTTGTTGTAGAAACATCAGATGTTTTTTTTCAGCGTGTACACAGAACAGGGAGCTAGAGGGCCGTGATGAGATATTCACTGAATTTGATGTGTTGTTTGATGAGAATAGCACACCCCACCTTTAACATTATTGTAAGTAAAATGCTTTCTAACTTAGGTGACACAAATCAAGTTATAAAGTGCATTAATGTCAGTTTTTTGACAAATATATCTATTTCAAATTGAAGGTAAGATCCTGTCCTCTGCTGGTATTTTCTTAATTTGCCTGTGTTCAGGAAGTTGCTGGGTGTCAGCCTTTGGACAGTGCTGTGTAGCTCTCAGCCAATAGCGTTGCACGGTGTGATATCCTAGGTCAAGATCCTATCAAAACATAGTTTCCATATTACATCTCTGTCTCCATCTCTGTCCTCTGCTCTCTGTCTGTGTCATTGATGTAAAAAAGAGCTGCAAGTTTGTGTGTCTGATTGACCGAGGGCGGGACTGAGATACACACACACTAACTGCTGTGAAACTATCAGAAAATAATGTTAGTCAAGATGAAATGTTTTTATAACCCCTTCAGAAGAAGGCATTTATTAATCCCTTGGGCAAATGTTACACACACCTATATGCCTTGCTCAAGGGCATCTCAGCAGTGCCCAGGAGGAGAAGCGGCACCTCTCCAACTACCAGTCCACATTCTGTACTGACTGGTCTGTGCTGGACTTGAAGCCAAGTCCTTACAGACTGAGCTACTGCAGCCCCAAGTAGATCACATTCCCACATATTGTGCACCTATTTACCAATATATGCCAAAAAATACAAAAAACTTCTCTCTTTAAAAAATGTCTTTGTATTTTATATTAAAATGATGAAAAGGCCTCAATGATTAACATACTGTAAATAAACACAACTTAACTTAAGGCTCATCAGCCTCCCAGTGAACACGGCCAGACAGGACCGAAAACAGACACTGAGACCAATAGGGAATGCAGCACTTAGGTCATTTTACAGAGTTTCCTGATGGAACGAAAGCTTTATTTGCTGCTGCACTAGCAAGTCAAGTCAGCATGCTGCAATCAGCTGATCTCTGCATCTATCTTCTGTCTTCTAACAGTCATCCTCCTTGCTCTGCAGGCGCTGCCCCTGAGCCGCACAGACTATTTCTAACACGTCTTACAATCTCCTGAAGTTTGGTGCATGTGTGAAAACTGCTTCTTTAACTCTCTAGCTCGCTCGACCACCACTGCACCCCCCCCTCCTCCAGGAGGGGCCAACTTTGAATGGAGTGTTTACAAACAGCAACCTGCGTAGTCTATCTTTAATCTAAGGTAAAAAGTCCAAACCTGTTTGTCCTGTATCTCAAGAACGAGTGGCAGGGTGTTTTCACTTGTCACATTACAGGTAAAAAGTAGCACTTTTAAAACCTTTTTGAGCTAAAAATGAACTTTTGACATTTTACATGAAGACATGCCAGTTCTGAAAATTAGAAAACCTCAAGCTTGAGGTCTCTTTTATCTTTACGTGAGCTGCACCCACTCTAACTTCTGGGTTTTCCCTGAAAAGCTTTTGAAGTTACAAATGGAAAATAAGCAGTGAAAGGAAATCACAAAACAAGATTATCTTCAGAAATTCTCAGTCTGCTTATTTTTCCTCACACAGTCAACACTCTGGTGCTCTGAGGGACTATAAAAATGAGCAGCCAGCTAAATGAGAAAAGATATGGGTTGATTTACATGTGGTGACCTCTCTCAGACTAAACATGTAAGTTTGTTTTACCGATCTAACTTCTCAAAAGGCAGGACATGTATATTTACTGTCAGCTCAGAGACAACAGCGAATTATACTCTAATCTTTTTTGATGTAATATGAATTAGCGTGTTTGCCTTGCCGTTCACCGTGTCAGCACATTTAGAGTTACCGTAAAAGAAAAAAAAAATTTCAGGACTAATGGAAACAAAAATAATGAGGTCTTTGTGAAACTATGGTCAGCACCTTCTTCAAAGTAAAAATTGATGTCACATACTAGCCTCTATGTCACATGTTCACTTTATTATCTGCTAAAAGCAGCACATTTAATGGGAGGGGGTGCTCGGCACACTAATGTTCAAAGTCAACTGAACCTTTGTGGTGATGAAAAACAGGCAGCTGAAGTAGGGCACCAAACTTCTGAAGCTAATGTTCAACGTTTCTGTATTTGCCAAAATACCACCAAAGTAGGTCACTGTCCTCTTTAAGATGTTTCATTCTCACAGCAGAGATCACTTCAGTCAGATGCACCTCTCAAAGCAAGCCATCTGAAGATGTGACTATGACTGAAAACTTTGTACTTTGATAAAAAAAAAACAAAAAAAAAAACTTTACAAAGACACGCGGACGGCATGAAATTCTGGTGAGCTTTAACTTATCTATTTGGTGATTTGTGGGGTCTTTGAAAAAGAAAGAAATGTTAACTCCTTCTAAGAAGATCAAATGTTCATATTTGACGCAGTTCATGTTAGTCTCAGTGAATCTCAGCTGTATCAGCAGGAAAACGCAGTGACAGAAATGTCTTTTTCCTTATCTGCATGGGTGCATGTGTCACAGCTGCTATGACTGGAGCTTCTCTAAATGTTATCAGCCACAAACTTGTGTCTGAAAAGATGGCAAGTTCAACAAAACGCTCCTCATTTTAGCCAGAAGGTCTGCTGTACAGAGATGGCTGAGGTAAATTTTCAAGATGACTTTATGTATGGAAATTCCCAAAGATTCTTTTGGAGATAAATATTTGCTGATTTATAATAAGAATAACTTTTTTTGTTTTCAGGTGCTGCGTCATTCTGAGTGGTTTCTAAGAAATCAAGAAAGATTAGTGGAGATGAATTTCCACTCAACCATGTGGAGATTCATTATTATACTTATCTTCTTTTCCATCAAGTGTGAGTATTACGACATTATCTATCTATCTATCTATCTATCTATCTATCTATCTGTCTGTCTGTCTGTCTGTCTGTCTATCTATCTATCTATCTATGTGTATATCTATATCTGTCTATATATATCTATACATATATGTGTGTGTGTATATCTATATATACATTATTTGCTTTTATGTTGTTAGCCCTGATTTGGTGAGAAAACTGATAGCTTTTGTGGTTTCGAACTCTAAACCTTGCTGTTGCAGCTCAGACCACAGAGGTGAGGTAAAAAGTGTTTCGATTTGTTTGGTATAAAATTAAACAATCATGTTGTCAGTATTACATAAGAGGGTGTGCTTTACCATCATTATTAGCACAACAAGCCACTGAAGTGCTGATAATGGCGGTAAAGCAAACCCTTGAGTTTAATATTGACATTATGAAAAGGGTACCCACAAAATAAAGGATAAAATCAAAATGTATTAATTTGTCAGCTCCTATGGAATGAAACATAGTTTACTGCCCAGCGAGTAGGTTGTCCCTTAGTGACAACATAGCAACAGAGATGATTTTTAGTTCCTGTTGAGCCAACTTGAGCTAACATTGATGCTTTCTAGATTTACCAAATTGAATAAATATCACACATGCAAACACAAACTGGCTTTGCCAGCTTAATTAATCTTGCTGTATCTAAGATATCTGCTGAAAATACATTTTACATGGACAGAGCCATTACCTCCACAAATTTGACTTCACATGTATTTTTAAAGGGATAGTTCATCCCAAAATCAACAATACATCTTTCTGCTGTTTTGGTGTCAATTGCAGAGTTTTGGAGACATCAACCATAAAGATGTCCTCATGTAGGAAATACTTTATTTCTAGTAGAAAAGACAGTAGTTCTGGTACATTCTACGGCAGAAAAAAGTAGCACCTACATGAAACTGCTCACAAAAATCTAGATATCTAAACAGCACTACAGGCCAGGGGTAAAATAGATATTTCTGATTTTGGGGTGAATTGTCCCTTTAAGCCATGTTGTGTAACAGACTACTCAGCAGCAGAGTTTTCATGAGATCCAAACATTTCCAACAACTCCAGAGACCTGTAATGTCCAAAAGTCAAAATGTATTGTAAAAAAGATGGATGTAATCATTTCCAAAACTCACAATGTATTTTTAATATTTGTTGGCATTTACCTTTTCAAGAACAACATTTTCACTGCAGTCATAAAACTCTTTGCTCTCGTGCATGCTGCACACAAAGGAGGCAGGCATCTAAGGGGCCAGTGAAGCAGTAATCTAACAGAACCATAAATTATATTAATTCAAGACAGTTGATTTAATTATTCTATAAATGTTATTATAGCTGCTGTAACAGCTACAGGAAAAGAAAGTCTAACAGGAAGTGGGCCAGCTGTGGTTTGTGATTTATTTTCATGAATAAAAACATCCCTCCCTCTGAGCCGAGCAATATTTTTAGCGGTGAGCACAGCGTATTGTCATACTGTTTTGAGCACCTTCTAAATGTCTAGTTGACCAATCAGATTGATTGGTTGGAACGACCTGTTGTATGATGCAAACCCAACAATGGATACTGACACATTACTGTAAGATGGGAAGTGAGGAGATGCTGTGTGTCACAGAGTCACATCCATGACAGCATCAGTGCAAGCGGGCTCTTAACATTCACATCTCATTTTCATCGTTCTTGTAAACCCAATCATAATGCCTCAGCCTCCGACAGGACTGCTATGAAGACCATCATGTCTGTCTTTTCTGGACAGGTTGCCCTCTGCTCCCTGTTGACTGTCAGCGCTTCAATGGCCTCGGCTACCTGACAGTAGAACCAGCTCCACTCTTCCTCATTGGCTCAAACCTGACAGTGTACTGCCACATCACAGAGTGTAAACCGAGGTGAGAATATGACCAAATATAACCTGATACAATACAACATATTGTCTTCTGTACCTATATTTATGTATAAAGTTAATTAATATACGTCACAAATGCTAATCTGTTTTGTTCAGATGCAGTTACGTATGTGGGTCCAAAATATCCCTGGAGCTGAATGGTGAGACTGTGAATCCCTGGAAGAGACTCAACTGCACCACAGTAATATTCAAAGTGTTCAGTCTGCGTGTACCCGAATCTACACTTCTCTGCAAGCTGCAGCAGAGTGGTCAGCGGCCTCAAGTTGTCAGTGGACTGGACCTACAGGGCGGTCGTATGTATCTGTTGTCGACAGTCATATCAAATTAGGATTGCATGAATTAAAAAGAAAATAGCAATATTATCTGAGGAGAGTTCACATGTAAATACAAAATTATGCTGGTAGTAAGACAGAGGTTAAAATGTGTCGCCATGGTTGTTAAAATGTTATTGGATGGGAGCCAGGTCTTAAAGGGGCAAAGATTCGAGATTGAAGAACTTTGCTGTCATTGTGCAAGCCCGACGAAATAGCAGTCATGTCGTCCTTAAATGGTGCATTGTGTTAAAATTCACACATATTAACAAAAAATAAATAGAGAAGAATTAAATAAGATTAGTGATAGAAAAGTACAGAAATATACATTGGTACTGGGTTATTTCCGTCGATATCTAAAGGCATTGAGTACTGATATCGAGCCCAGTGAGCAGCTGACATTGCAGGATTAATACATGAACAAAAATCGGACAAATGTATAAAACTTGATCTATATCTAAAGTGACCTGTCTTCAATTTTGAAACGGCTTGTGATCAGTTCAAAAGTAATAGCATGCATTTTGTCAATGAGTAGTCATGTGCAGAAAATATAATATGTGGATATAGTTTTTTAGCAAGCTTACAGAAAATAACCATGGATTGTTTTTTAATCATTTTTCTATTTTGTTCTCCACCCTCTCCCCTCAAAGTCCCCCCAGATAAACCTGAAAATATCATCTGTGAAACGTCAAGGAGCTCAGATTTTATAAGCTGCTCATGGGAGAGAGGGCAGGAAACCCACATGAGTACTTCCTACAACGTTTCGGTCAACAGGTATGATGCTGCCCTCTGTTCTCACAGACCAACATGCTGTGTTAAACAGGTGAACCCAGAAGCAGGATGGAGACAGAGTTAAGATGATCAGTACATGGCTTTATTGCAAAATGTTGATGAATGACAGTTAAATGGCAGGCAGGAGCTTGAGATGGTTCAGCAGAAAGACAGGCAGCCAGGCTGGTTGGCTGAAGGTGATTCTTGGGTACAGAGTACTTAAGTCAAAACACTAGGAAAAAAACGTAGTATTCAGGATACCGAGGTGCCAACAGCAAACCTAATTTTTTACCACATGTTTTATTATCAGAGAAAATGGGACTCAGATGCTGTTCAATCAGACCCATAATGCTGCAGAAATCACCATACCTCGAGCAGTGATAGATGAAAACACTAAATACCAGCTGATTATCGCTGCTTACAACCACTTTGGAGCATCCAGGTCTGATCCAGTCGTTCTCTGTGTAAAGGACAAAGGTGAGCTCTCATTTCTGCTATCTTTGTGAATGAGTGTGCGTCTGCATAAACACACATTAAAAATGAGTCATCCTGTGAACTGTCAGTTTTAGACAGTTGTTCCGTCATCACAGTTTGACTAATCTGACCTTGCTATCAGCAAACTGTTTTTTCTCATTTCCTTTGAAGGTGAACACTTGGTCGACTGCCTCGGGAGACCTTTGTCACTGTTTCACTGAACTTTGTCAAGTTTAAACATCTGTTGAGTGACTCTTGGAGTCAAGACTGGTATTTTACTGTTTGTTTGGCTGTTCTTGACAGTCAGATTTGTGAAAACTCCCTCCATGCTCTTTTGTATTGCAGTGATACCAGAGACCCCTCGTATTAAGCATATAAAGTTTGGGAATAACTCCTCAGCAGCCATACTGCAATGGGAAACCACTGATTCTTCGGATCTCAGGTCCCATGTCAGGCTCCGTACAAATGATGGCTCTTGGGTAAAGTGATCTTATGATAACTTGTGTGCTGATAAGATGGGATAAACTTTATTGATTCCACAATGGGGAAATTTACTTTTTACAGCAGCTCAAGGATCAAATGTACGGGTAGAAAAAAAAGTGACCAATTAAAAGAAATAGAAATAGAATAGAATAGATGTTGCATGTATAAATATAAGGATATTTGCACATTACATATGTGAAGGGTTTACCGTATATATAAAATATATAATATATAGACTGGTATTGATATTAAAAAGGATATGTTATAAAATATGATATGAATATCAAAATCTCTCGATGTTTTTTAGGAAGTGAGAAAGGGAAAAGAGCTCAGTGAGGGTTTTCTACAAGTGGATGGCCTGAAGCCTCTGACTGAATATGAGTTCCAGATTAGAACATGTAACTCAACATCAGGACTGAAGCATACCAACATGCCCAGGTTCACACCCAGGTCAGACACCAGCAAAGGGTCTCTACTCTGCAGCAAATGGAGCCCGTCTGTGAGGGGGGAAAGCCCTGGAAAAGGCAAGCTTGCAAATCCTCCTAAACATGTGACACATTCAGTGTGATAATGATAAAGTGAGAATTTGTCGTCACTCTTACAAAACCCACGACTTCTGCTTAAACTTATCTGCAGGTCCATCTCAGCAGTTGCATGCATGGAGGATGTTCGGCTGCGTGGAGACCAACGGGTCACGGATTGTGAATGTTTTGTGGAAGGTAACGTGTCAAAGCTTTTCATTAGCGCTTGGTTTTATTTTGATACTGCCCATTTTGTAACACAAAGGGACTATAAAAATAAGAAATAGTTTATTCTGATACGTTCATACAGAAAGTCTACACTACTCATTGTTTGAAGGAATAATTCAACAATGTGGGAAATACATTATTTGCTTTCTCGACTAGAGTTACTAGACTAGATTACTACCACTTTAATGTCTGTGTGGTAAACTTTCGATGTGTTCCAACACTCATACTACCATACTGTTTAGTATGTCAGAAAAATATTTTGCATGTCCCAAAGTATGTCAAAGCAGTATGTCAAAAAAATACCAGGATGTCCTACTGCATTCAATCACATTTTGCAGTATGCAGTCCAGCTTGCTATTCTGACCATGGTTATATATTTATTTAGACGCCTCACTGACCTTTGGATCATAAGTCAAAATAACCACCATATTTGTTCTGGCAAGACTGGCCTGTGAGCAAATACAAGTAAACAGGGGGGTTGCGTTTGTCCTGCATGAAAAATACTATAACATTCACATTCCTCAACCTATTTCAATAAGTTGTTTTTGTATTCAAGGAGTAGGAGGGTTTGTGCACTAAGTTAGAACAAATATCCTTTTTTCTTACTCCATGTAGACCATAAATCCTTGAATATAACATTGAAATTCTCATTGAAAGTCTGTGATTCTGACAAAAGAAAAATCCTCTGCACAGTGAAAGATACGTCACATGAGAGCACAGAGAGCTGGCAGCTCACTGAAGCTGCGTTCCAAATCGCATACTTTTTCTTTTTACTTCAAATTTCACGCTGGTCTGCAACAGAGGGTCAAAGTCCAATGTTACATGCAATGTTATAATGAAATTCTATGTCCTTCATGTATGTATACTGTATGAACATACTTTGTGGGGGCGTCTTCAGCAGGTTCTAAATAAAAAGAAAAAAATATGAGATTTGTAATGCAGGGTTCGTCTTGGACTGCACCCAGCCAAGAAATAGTCACCCCACCTGCAACCACAGCTGGTTGCTTTTACTGTGGAGTTTTTGCACTGATTATATTATGTTAGTATGATGGATTAGAAACTTTGTTACTGTTGAACTGAACCGGGCTAGCTGTTTCCAGTCTTTATGCTATGCTAAGCTAATCACCAGGAAGCTATGGATTCATATTTAATTGACAGACACAAGAGTGATATCAATCTTCTCATCTAACTCCTGGCAAGAAACTACGTAATTGTGTTTCTCAAACTGTCAAAATATTAATTTAAAAGTGCAATAGTGTTTCTGGAGGAAGTTGATTGTTGAGACAAATGTTTTGGGAATGAGACTCAACAATCCACTATTTTATTGAGATCAGCCAAAGTCTCCCATCACTTCATTTCTAAATCCTGAAAGAGCCAAGAGGAGGTGCAGAAGTTCACTTTTCTCTCAGACCACTTGAATTATATTTTTCTTAAAGGCTGTTATGGAACATTTCCCCAATGAAGCCAAAAAATAAACTGCCTACCTCAGCTTTAAAACATATTTAGTGGATGATAAATAAACCATAATTGATGGACTTCCTCCACAGCCTCCATCTCCTGAAGATTACAGCGGTGAGGTGCAACAGTACAAGATGTTTCTGGGTAAAGACCAGAATCAAGAGATGACCTGTCAGGCTGTTTTGAACAAGTGTTCAGTTCGGGTACCAGCAGAAGTCCAGGCACTCAGCATTAGTGCTGTCACCTCGTATGGGGCGTCTCCACCAGCAGATGTGCCTCTCAGACACTCAGGTACACAAAAATTAGACACTGAAGACAGAACATAGCAAAACATGGCGAGGTTTAAAAGAAAATATACCAATAATGTGTCACTCTTTCTTGGTGTCTAACTGTTTAGGTGATGTTGGACCTGTTTTGAGAGAGTTGACTCCTACAGCTGATGGCGGTGCTGTGTGTGTGTCCTGGTCACGGCGGGAGAACAAACACTCGTCAACACCAAGACGAGAACTGCTGCACTATGTGTTAGAGTGGACAAGTGTACCTGAGGAAGAGCTGCAGTGGGAACAACTGGATAAAGATCAAACCAGGACATCCATCACAGGTACACACTCACGGTGAAATAAAACCTGGTATTACATCATATTTAGAGGTGGCAAAAGTGCACACATTCTTTACTGCAGTAGAGCTACAGATACTGATGTAAAAATAAAAAAGACTGTTAAAAGTACGAGTACTGATTCAACTCCTTTACTCAAGTAAAAGTGAAAAAGTGGAGGCTCTGAAATGTGCTCATCAATAATTCCCCTCAATAGATTAAAACTAAAGGAGCGAGCCTGTTTTGACAATGTAATGAGGAGAAAGTACAGATATTTGTGTTAAAATGTAAAACAAAAAAGTACTTGTTATTCATACCTCTGATCATATTAAATGTTTGTTGTATGTTTATCCATCACCTGGTGAAAGTACACTGAAGCACAGCTTTAAATTTTATATTGAACTTTTTGTAAGCATAGTTAAATACACTTCTAATGAGGTCAAATTAAAGCACTCTTTAATAAAACTTACTAAAAGTGTATTATGAAAGACTTGAAAAATATGCACTTTTCAAAAGTAAACTAAGGTACCACTATAAGTATTTGCAATTTAGTATAACATTTGAAAGTACATTAATGTACAATTTATAATACACTCACAATAAGATACACCTCTTCTAAGTACACTGAAATACCACTTTAAGTATTGCAGAATTAATATCTTTATTTTTAGTACAATGAAGATGTACTTAATGACATCTAGTTTGTTAAATTTAGCAAAAAAGTACAAGTATATAATA
>JAJHUR010128900.1:0-38476 GCA_027495735.1 Lutjanus campechanus | reverse complement strand
GTGGCTGAACCATGCACAGCAAAAAGGACAGATAGACAGAGCAAAGGACCGGACAGTTACATAACTATACGTGTGTGTGTGTGTGTGTGTGTGTGTGTGTGTGTGCGCACGTGTGTGTGTGTGTGTGTGTGTGTGTGTGTGTGTGTGTGTGTGTATGTATATGTGTGTGTGTGTGTGATTGTGAGTGTGTCTGTCTGTGTGTGTGTGCGTATGGTTGACGGTTGAGAGACGTGGCAACAGTAGATGACGTATTAATGTTTTAGTTTCCCTCCTTTGGAGAGCATAATAGAGGAATGAGCCAAAAGAGGCATGCAAGGTGAGAGGCAGCCATCAAACATGCAGGCAGGCAGGATGGCACGGCAGGCAAATGGTCAGATAGAAAATCAGCCAGGAGGAGAGGCAGGTGGGCATCACAAATGTCCAAGGATCTGGCCTTGGTGTGTCTGGCCTTAGGTATGTGTGTGTGTCCCATTTAGGTGGCAGTTTATGTTTATATTCCTCCAATTTAAGAACGTAACAGATCTTATTTTCAACTGAATAATATGCATAAAAACTGTTTTCTTTAATGACTAATGTCCTGTGTTTGCGAGTGTGTTATATACATTCCCAGCATGTGTTGTTTCAGACCTTGGAGTGAGCTGGTTCTGGGAATGAGACATCAGCATGTGGGTGATGTGGAGCGTTTCAGTTCAGTGACTGGGTTAGACTCATGTATGAAGATGTAAAAATGCTGTGCGTTCTGAGCCCAGAAAATAATCAATGCTGCGCTACAGAGCCAAACAGCAGCTCAGTGAGGAGGGAAACAACATTAAAATGTGTATGTGCGCACATCTTATTTAATAGATGATATTTACTGACTTTGATGTATTAAGTCAGAATGATATGGAGCACAGCATGCAGTCAGAAGTGATATTCTATGTTGAATTAGTGAAAAGGTTCGTGTGAGAAACATCATATGTACTGTAAACTGACACATTCATGAATATGATATATATGTAATCAACTATATACACTACATATACAGTGTATATTACAAATATATATCAAGTTGCAATACAGTCCATCAAGAGAATAAGCAGGCAACAGTAGCATGGCACAACAAGAGGAGCATCAGGCAGGGATGTGGAGGAACAGATCAGCTTCCAGACAAAAAGAAAGAGGCACAGAACAAAGAGACACATGTACAGAGGTATGGAGGTCATACAGAAGACAATCAAAAAAGCAGGAACTCATACTAACCTCGTGGTTCTAATGTATTGTCTACTTTGTCGTTTACATCAAAAACGCGGTCATGTACGCCTATAGTTTTCACACAGCTGTCTATAACAGAAAATAGGGAGAATGAGAGATCATTAGAGGTTTATGCCAGATAGGTTAGTGACATCTGAAGCCCCCCCTCTCAGCCCTTAAAATCAAACATCCCAAGCAACAAAGCTCATGGCAACATTCAGATGAGGTATGAAGTGACCCGAGGTTTCATTTGATGTGATCTTCTATCATTCTTTTCATGTTTAAAAAAGAACATTTTCTTACAAAGTAAAGCAGTTTTGTGATAAATGAAAGGGGCATGTTGGACAGTGAGCACAAGGTAATTGAGGAGGAAGTGAGGTAACCAGAGAAGTAGACATAAACTGTTTTGATTTTCAATCCAAATGTGTACTTCAACAAGCTCTATTACAAAGCCTTGTGTTGCATGCAAACACTTACTTGATGGTCGGACGAAAACTTTGAGCTTCAGGCATGTTTTTCTCCCGTTCTCTGCGATGGTGGAGGCTGAAAAACATACAATAGACATCGGTGAATAGGGTGTTAATATAATACTACACTCTTACAAATAAAAGTGCTAAATAGGATCACAAAGGGTTCTTAGGCTTAGGCTCCTCATTTCTGGTAGAAAAAAAGGTTCCACCTGGAGCCTTCTCAGAGAGTTTCACACAGAACCCCCCATGAGAGGTTCTGCAGAGAAATCTATGGAGTAATTGTTCCAGAACCGTTACACTTTTTAAGGGTGAGAACCCACACAGGAGGTGCCTCTACCGAGAACCTTTATATACTCCAAGGGTTTATTCTAGAACCCATTCAAGAGGTTCTACCCTTATAGTACACAGTATATTGGTACAAAAAACCGAGCTTAAGAGTTCTTTAAGGATTTCAAAAATCCCTGAGGAACTTGCTTCCAAAAACGGCTCTTTGGATGAAAAAGGTTCTAAATGAAACCCTTAGTCTTACAAAGAACTCTTAACAGACCGTTCTCTCAAAAGGGGGCTCATTAGAAGAAATTGGTTCTGAGTAGAACCTCAGAACTGAGGTTCTGCTCAGAACCCTTTTGAAACCCTTATGTCTACGACTGTACATGTAGTATCAATCACATGTGCACTTAACTATCAAAAAAATAGTTTCCAAATGTATTTTTCTTTTATATGCATGAATATATTTTGAATAATGAATATATTTCCCCCGCTGTAGACAACCATTAAAACTGAGGTAGTTTACTCAGAAGAAAATAAACTTTCACCTCGTTAATGTCGACTCTTAAGTGGATTTTGTAGGGTTAGTCATGGTTCTTGTAAAATTATAGGCAGAAAGTATTTACAGATGTGCTAGGGAAATCTCTCTAGGGAAAGTGGAGTGCTTTGCTCACAGTTTAATTGTAGCATTTTAGATTCTACGACTGGCAGCAGCTTAGTGAGGATCAAGGAATTTGCGTCATTTTGCCTCTTTGAAAAAACACTCAAACTGGAAGAAATCATGTTGTGTTAATACTTAACGTGTACACATGCATGTATTTTCATGTCGAAAAGCCTCAACGCTCTTCAGGAGACACAAAGTTCACACACTGAGGATGTATGTGCTGCATGTGTGGATGGTTTGCGGTTGCTGTCAGGAAATGGATCCCTTCCTGTCAAGCCCATGGGGTGTGAATCTCTGAGCGTTAGCTACCATAGTGGTTGTATCACAGCCCCTAAAAATATCTCATGTGGAGCGTGTGTGCGAGTGTGTCTGTGTGTCTGTATGCATGCATGTGTGTGTGTGGTTGACCACTAATGGTGTTGTGGTGAGGCACCAGGTGCTGTCTCCTGGATAGGGGTCAAATACATGTCAGTTAGAGCACGGTGGGTGCATACTTTGTCCATCCATCATGACAGGAAATCGTACAGTAGTTTAAAAATATATATGTTGTTGTCTTGTGTCAGGACCTCGTATCAAGTGGCAAATATTGCAGTCTTTTCCCCACTATTGTGATATATTAATGCTATTTGCTATAAACTAGTTTTCATTTCTACTATCCCCTTCGGCTGCAGAGAGACCATATTGTCCGATGTCTTTTGGGCAGCATTTTATGTCCTCTGTGGATCATTCCACAGCTGATGCAATGAAGCCGAGCATTTCCAAAGGCTACCATTTGGGATCTGTCAACTCCTCTCTAGTGAACCTTTACCTAACCCCTCCCTCTCCCAGCTGTGTCACCCTCTCTCCTCGTCTGTCAGCGTGGCCATATCCATTCATCAAAGCTCAACTGACTTGCCTTCATCATATTTGCACCATGTGCACCCAATGAACGTGCGCATATGTACACAAGATCCAGATTTTCATATCTGTCCCGAACTGTGACATATGTCACCTTAAAGGAAAAATCTGTAACATCCTAGCATTAAAAAGATGAGTACTACAATTCAAATAGTGAGTTTGAGCCATAGACAGTACATTAAATAGGTTGAATCTCTATTTAATATATGATCTATGGTTGGAGTGAGTTGTTTCCTCCTCAAGCTGATGCAGGTTGGCTGCAGGCTGCAGGGACACTGAATCTACATGAGTGCAATATAAGTGCGACATTATACTTAAAATAACAAGCGGGGATAAGTCCTACACTGTAAGTTGACCAGCTGTTCATAACTCTCAGTTGTCTGTCGATGTAAAGCTAAGCCCATTATCCAAAAAACAAAAGCAGACTGGTCCAAAAATACACACTCTGAAGTTGGACTTCAGTGACTGCCTGCCTTAAGCTGGTATTATTCTTTCTGAGTCCACAATTGCGCTGGGGTCCGTGTGCATACATTTTGTGATCAGAGGGTGTGGCTCTGTGCAGACATCCATGTGTTATGATTTTTTACAACTCATAGACACTTACTCACTTCATTCAGCATTAATTTTAACTCTTAAAATGTGAAAAAGGCAAACAAAAACAGAAAAACTTTTCACCGGAGAACATACTGGGTGTGGCGTTGTTATCAGAGAAGCCAGTATTTCAACCTAACATGTTTCCTTGATCTCTGCTGACAAATCATGGTCATTTTACAAGTTGGTACAATAAATATATTACATATTTCTCTTTTAAATAACATATTTTACAATCCTCTGATCTCTCAAAATGCCTGTGCACACATCGCTCTAATCAATGTTCCCACATCTGTTTCATGTGGAGGCAATGGATACAGCAGCGAGTTAACAAGTAGTGTGATTTCTGATGTGCTCATTAAAAGATTTATTGACTAACAACTATAGAAAAGGGTCAGAGTGGAAATCCACTCCTTTCATTTATGCGCTCTCTACTCCTGATTTACCCTGGGATCCAGATGCCAGTAGTTTTTTATCAAATGCAGACGGCACACTCTTTCAATCACTTTCATTTTGCGAAGCCTTCTCTACAGCTCATCAAGCTCTCTCTCTGTGCCTCTCGCCTCTCGACCTTGCTGTTACCATTTTAATGTTGTCGCTTCATCAGCTGTTATCTGTTTCTTAGTCATGTGTCAGTGTGCGAGAGAGGTGGCATGAGATCAGATGCTCTTTTTCACAGCTCAGTTCATATTCAGCAGATGCAGAGGGAGAAGAAAGTGGAAGGAAGGGAGAGACAGGGCCTTATTATTTCGGTGTGGAGGCAGCCGATGACACCCTAATGAACCTTGACCACCACCGCTCACCCACTCAGTCATATATACACACCAGTACCCACACAATTTATGCCACTCTTCTTATTGCTCCACTCTTTCCCACCGCTACTTTATGCTTCCATTTCCAGTGTGTGCACATACATGGCCAAGCACGCCACGCACACACATGCGCACACCATCTCCAGATGTCTTATCTTCATCACTGTGGTGGGCAGAGCTGAGTCACAGCCATCGACACCAGCCACTTAGCAAAGGCAGCTGATCATGAGAGAAGTATGGCCCTGATGAAAGTGGCAAAAGGCATGTGGGAGTCTCTCTCATGATGACTGTTTGTGAAGCTGTTGCGATGTTTATAGACTTGGCCATAACACGTTATCCACCACCTACGCAAGAGAAGCCACCGCCATAAGGTGCAATAGCAATTATGTAGTTACAGTGGAATCAATTAGATCTATGTTTACTTGAGCAGTTTTCAGCTAGGGCTGGGCAATATATCAATATTATATTGATATGATATGAGAGATGTCCTGTAAGATTTTTAATATTGTAATATGGTCTAATTGTTCCTGGTTTTAAAGGCTGTAATACAGGAAAGTGATGTGATTTTCAGAACCTACCAGATTGTTCTAGATATTCTGTTATTTGCCTCTACCCACTTAGTCATCATATCCACAGTGCTGATGATTATTTCTCATTAATTTAATTGTATTAAATTTGTGAAAACACCAACAGCCATTCATACAATACTGATGCAATATTGATATTGAGATATTTAGTCATAAATATTGTGATACTTGATTTCATCCATGTCACCCAGCCTCAGTTGGGCTATTTGCTAATTGGTGGTACATTATTTTTACAGAAAATGTGTATATATAGAGATATAGGCTATATGGCACAGCATATAGCCTACTAGAGATGGACCCGAATCTGAATATGTAATTAGGGAAAGCACAAATTTTGTTATGGAAACAGACAGATATTTCTTCTACCCGAAGTTGCTTGTTACTAATTTGTGAAAAAATAATTAACAAAATGTAACGCAGTAACGTTAAGAGCACTACTTTTCACTTTTATCTCAGTACATTTTTACATAAGTAATTAATATTACAATATTATTCTAATACTAGTTACATGTATAATATTGTTGTACTGTGAACTGCAGTAAATATATTTCAATTTATATGCCAATAGTAAATAAATGTGATGCATTGAAGGCACAACAATTGCAGTGCCTATGAATATTACATCAGAAAATACAATATTTGCGTGGTTTAACATGACTTCTGATATAAACCACGGCCACTTCTGTCAGTCTCTCAGTTCAACTGGTCCGCCATCTGAATACAGACAGAGACAGATAATTTTGTTGGTTGAACAGATAGAAATACAGATCAAGACATCTCTGTACACTTTTACTAAGAATATCTAGATATCATTAGTAAGCCATGTCGCTCAGCCCTTTTTGGAGCAAGTCTAAAAAATTGTCATATCTTTGACTTTCATAAACACAGCATATGACAATAACCAGCCATGCCTTTACTTTGCTCTGCTAATGCGACAAAAGTCAAAATGAGTTCAGCTGAGCTTGGCTGTGACCGTTGCGTTGACGTGCTGCAGATGACTGAGGTGTGTTGCTGTGCATTCTTGACTACAAAGGAAAGATTAAGCTTTGACTCCACATTCCTTTCTTGGTAGCAGCTCCTCGTACTCTGTGTGTTGATGAGGATCCCTCCACCCGGGCCCAAACCGTTCGCGCCAGTGCCTGTTTATTTTGGATTAACATGCTGCAGAGGGCCAGCTTATTGTTCTTGTAGGCCGTAACATCAACACCTGCTATTCTGGTTCCCATCAGGCCCACAGCCTCAAACATCAATCCATCCAGCCTGAGCAAGTGGCTGCTTTGAAGGACAGAGGCCCTGAAAAGATGTCCCAGAGACGAAGTGGGGGGTGGAGGGGGAGGATGGTGGTTTGGGGGGCGAGGTCGGGTTACTCCTCCAAGCCTTGTCCCCTGGCTGGTAATGGCTGGTCCCCTCAGTACACTGCATTATGCATCAGCATTAAGGCAAATGGAATGAAGCAGAATCCAATTACGGAAGAACAAACAGGTGGGCTCAGTGCGGCTTAGGCGCAGTATTGTTTCAATCACAGCCCAAGCCAAGCTTTATTGCAACTGTAATGTTATCTGGAAAACACATTTCCTTTGCCTTTCAATGAACGAGTCAACAGCACATTCCAGACATGAGGACATAAAACCACGTGTCTGTGGTGATAGGAAGCTAAAAGCAAAGTTTACGCCAGCTAAATACAGTAGATAATATCATAGTTGGTTATTGATTTCTTATCCATCATGTAGGAGGCGTAATGGCTTCGGCTGTAAAAGAATAGTGCAGGGTGAGTCGATCAAGCTGCTATAAGAGGCTTTGTTTGTTGTTTTTTAAAACATTAAATCAGGTGTCATCTGGGGTCTTCTCATAGCCAGTGAACTAGTGCCAAGATGTGGACATTTGGCAGTATCAACACAACCTCAAGGCTTCATGCAATATTGCAGATTAGCAAGAAATATAGCACAAATGGCTCAAAGTGACAACTCACCCCAAAATTAAAAACACATATTTTTCCTCTGGCACATAGTGCTATTTATCAAGTTAAATTGTTTTGGTGTGAGTTGCCGAGTTTTGGAGATGGCTCAGAGATGGCTGCCTTTCCCAGAATATAATGAAAGTAGAGGCTCTTGGCTTGTAGTGCTCAAATACTTCCAGTTAAGTCTCTGAATAAAAGTTTGTGGCCATGAGTCCATGTGCTTCAGTATACTTCAAACTACTTAAGTTTCTCCTATGACACCAAAAAATTACATATGAAAAAAGCCATGTTTCATCTAGTCATCACTTTTTCTATGGATTTTTGGAAAGAGACATTTCTATTGAGCTTTTCAGTTTTTAATTTATTTTTTTCACTTTGAACACCTTACCTAGTTCCATTATATCTGGGAGAAGGCAGAGATCTCTAAGGCTGATATCTCCAAAACTCAGCAACTCACACCAAAACAATCTGGATGGATAAATAGCAATTATTGACAATAAATAAGTGGTGGAGCCACTGTAACACCATTAGTTTGTGGGCTACTATTTTGAAATCTTGATTTTGGCATTGTGGAGGTTGCCATCTTGTTCTTTTGCAACCAGAGCACACGCAGTACTGATGAGGGTGTGGAGATGGTGGATGACGGTTTTGGTGCTTGGTTTTGGCTTGTCTGTGCAGGAGGAAATAATGGCAGCCCACCTGGTCGTAACCAGAAGTGTCACCCCCTGCTGGCCATTAGACACAATGCAGGTTTAAAACACTTCCACATTGGCTTCATATTTCAGACCTGGAGGCTTCGTCCACTTCTTTTTCTACTGTCTCTGATGGCACTACAGACCAGAGGGGGAAAAAAATTGATTTGGGGGTTAACTGTACCTTTAAAATAATCTGTTTCTGTTTCTGTAGAGTGAAAGTTTCAACGTCCCTCTTTTGGAAACTTGTTTGTAGTAATCAGTAAATAATCCATTAAGATTACGTGTCTCAAATGACTACAAACCAAAACATACTGTGAGAACTGACATTTTATGTAAACTAGATTTTAAGTTTGAAAAGTGAAGCCTTCATAAACTTGTATGCCATCGAGTGAACATGTAACATTAATAGCATCATGTTAGCATGCCTCTATCCTGCATCAGGTCTCCAGCTGGCTTCAATAATGGCACTCTAATCCTTTGATCCCTGCTTATTTGTTAGGATGGGATGGGTTAAACAGAATGCCCTGTAATGGTGTGTCCAGCACTGAGCATTCCTAGCTAGCTAATTCTGCCAGGTCTCAGAAAGAAATGCCACTGGCCTGGTCTTTGATTCACTGAGATTACTCATGTGGCTTACATCGTATAAACCTAGTCAGAGTTTGTGTCCAGGAGTCCAAGAGTCTGAGTTTATATAAACTGAGAGAGAGGACACACATAGACCAAAACACACACAGCATTACTTTCTACAACCTTTGTGCCATCTTCTTCCCACGTTTCTATCTAGCTAATTAGACTGTTTGCAGCCAGAATACATTTCCTCTATTCGGCGTACAGAAATCACTGCTGGGATTCATTAACGTTTGTCCTCTGGTTTCAGGGTGTGGAATCAGTTGAAAGAGGACAATATCGAGCTAAACAGATGGAAGAAAGCCTTGAATTCAAGATGGTACACTGGAAATAAATCACACAAGAATGTAGTGGAATCAACTAATCTTTTCTTATTAACATATTGTAAATATACAAGTTTTATTTATTCAAGTTAATTATTTCAACCTGTCTTTTCAAATTCTGTCAACTTTTTAAGAAATGTTTCTTTTTTGTGTTAAAGTAAATACTTTATTTTTACAGTGTGGACTCAATAGAATGAGTTTTAGCTAGAGAAAGAAACTGAAAGAATATTTATACAACCCCTCCAATAGGTAATATCAGCTGCTGCATTGTCCAAAATAATCTATTCAGTGCCTACAAAAACAGACGTACAGTACAAACCCAGATGCAATAGAAGGTTGTAGAAATTTATGAAATGTCCTTCACAAAATGTTCTTCCAAAATTTAACCAGTTCCAAAGCAGCATACTTTTCTACTTTTCAACTAAAACGTCTTAAAAAGAGAGAAAATCATTCAAAATACAGACCAGCTCATAGAATTTATCTGCACTGTGTGTGCGTTCTTGTATGCCTACACAAAATGTGTGAAAGTGTGTGTGTAAGAAGATGGAAGAGACTATCCACTGAAGAGGCCCATTAACCAGATGCTACTACAGTGAAAGCACAATAGGAGGGAATGAGGGAGCTGGGAGGAGCGGTGAAAGAGGAGGACTTGGATTCAGGCAGCTGAGGGAACAAACCCCCCTCCCGGTGATCGCTGCCCTTTTGCTCTTTCCTTGCATCTTTCAACCTCTGCCAAAAGTGAACCAAAGTCATTCCTCGTGCCACTTGCGCCGAGGTCATGAGCAATGAGGAGAAGAGTTAGAGACAGAAGGGAGGAGGCAGGGCGAGCAGTAAGTCGAGAGGGAAAGATGAGTCAAAATTGATCATAGCTAATTAAACATTGCACTAGTTTCCTCACAGTATTATGCAACAGTGTGATACAATTATTTCTCATTTCTGTTAGGCGGATGCTATTTGACCCCAGGTTGGAATAGCCCATGCGCCTATTTGCACCTGGGATAGAATAGTGTAGCTATTTACACCCAGGTGCATATAGCCTAGTATGGCAGAGACAAGCACCGAGGAGTTCGTAGACAACAATGTAATGTTGCACCCAGGGTGTAAATAGCCACACTAGCTATTTACACGCTCATGGCAGATATAAACCATGATCTTGCCCTGAATCTGACCAAATAATTTTGTTGCCTAAACTTAACCATACTGTGACTAAAAACTGAAAATAAAATAACTAACAAGCAATTTCACACTGCTGTCAAATTATAGCTGTTCATGGCAAGACTCCAAACTCCACTCCACCACAGAAAAGCCCTGCACTTAACCCATACAGCCACCACAACCTCTTGTAAACAATGAAGTCATTGCTCTTTATAGCTAATAGGGTCGGGTGTGAATAGCCGAATTGTGGCTGTGTCTATTCGTACGTGGGTACAAATAAACACTCAGTTTTTATTTTATGTACAATAAGTGTATTTTAATAAAAAGATCTCATAACGATCATTTTACGAATTACTCTGTCTTCTTGAAAATGAAAAGCGAGTGATTGAAAGTCTGAAAACCCTTAAGTTTCATCAACTCATTCATGCCTTCATACTCGAATGATAATAAACTTGGTGATTTATTAATCTAAGGGGGAGTTCAGCTTCTTAAAGCAGCCACGCAATAATAAATCACGCTACATAATAATGTTTCATTACTGCACTTAGTGTATCCCATAGAATCATAATATTATTGTTACGGCCCAAGTATCCACCCTCTGAATAAATGAGAAAAAACTGTTAGGGTGTGTGTGCATGAATGTGTATTACAACAGAGGAGGAAAGAAAAAGAACAAATAAATGAACAATAATTAAACATAATGACCAATGCACTGGGTTAATAATATATGTGTAAATGATTTAATGGCCAAGGATAAAATGTCCTTGTCTTTGTGATTGTGAATCATAATCAGCTCCCGAAGACGGCTTTTAGATGCATGAATCATACAAGGCTGAGAGGAACCTCGTGCCCTCTGAATCACAGCCCTTGCCTGCCTGCCCCACTTCTCCTGCGATCTCTTGGCTTTTCACAGCCTTTCTGTTTTTTTGTCAGACAAAGTGATGACGACTTTATTGCCGGTCAAACTCAAATGACTTGATTAGAGACTTTTCTCTCTTGCCTTGCCTTTTTTCTGGGCTGTCAACAAGTGTGCCGTGACTTAGCTCATGCTCTATTATTAGCCGAGTCGGGCCAATGGGCTGGCTCGCTGGTTGACTGTTTCCAGTTTATTTTTGAAAGTGGACTCCTGAAACTCCAACGAGCTTGTCACGGCCAGACTTTAATGCTTTATTCTTATGTTACTGGATCTTCACAGGAGCCAGTAAACTGAACTGATATGATACCATTTTCATGTGTGTTTAATTTGCATATTCAGAGAGATGACAAATTTTAAGAAACCATACACATGCTGGCTTGGCTTGACTCAGTGCATCAGACCAGCATAACAGGGATTAACATCTTCATTACAACAGGGCTACCCATTTGATAGTCTATCTTTTGACATGATAAGCATATATGTGTTGGTGGGTGTAGCTGCAGAGACCCTGCCCTTTGCCTGTATTTCCTTATTTTTTCATAATTTTGCTGTGCTCAGGATGCTCGGGACCAACCCAAAACATCGGTATATGATATGGTGCATTTAAGATCAGACTGTCAAGAAAAATATTGACAATTCCCGTCCATGTACACAAATTTATAGATTATATGTCATGCCTGTTTCACAAATTGCTGTGATACTAGGCTGTTTCTTCTTGCGTCCTGTGTGGAACTACCTGCATTCATTATGCTTTATAAATGGTTTTCCTTTAATTTGTCACCAGCCTGTAGTCTGCGTGTCCAGCATGTGTGTGTTTGCAACATGCAGTCTGGAGGGCAAAAACACACAGCTGACAGGTATCTGGTGTGAAAGAGACACAGGGAGGGTGAGTTATTGCGCTGTAGGTAGTACTGTCCAAAGAGGGAGACGAGATTAAAAGTGGAGACAAGAAATGATGTAGTAACCAGGGGAGACGGCGTTGGTGGAATGCCTGTCCATCTATCAGGATTATAATAATGCATTCCAGACAACTGTGCAGCTTTTCAGTATGTCTACCCATGCCTGTGTATGCATATTGTACATGAGCGTGTGTATCCATGCAGGTATATGTGTAGCTTTCAGTCACATTATTCCATGTTGTCAGATCATTTCTGAACACTGACAAAAGGGTTGATTTTTCATGTGAATGAATGAAAGGGGCTGAATTATGATGGTGTCCATATGCAGGTTCCCTCCTCGTACCACAAATGGAACAGCACCAGCTCTTTATCATTATTAGGGGACCTCCCATGGCTCTAACAAAACACAGACTGCATACACCGTCCCCTGCCTCTGTTTCATTTGTCCATTAATGCCATTTTCCTGCTGCTGCTCCTGCTCCCTGCTTCCACTCCTTTCTCCTCTTAAGAGCAGCTTGAAGGAGTTGAGGTGCATCACAGGATTTATGATCAATCACAAGACAGTTGTAGTCCATGTAACGGAGAATCTGTTTGAGCTTGATGTGCATGTAACAGTCCACTAAAGATGAAAAAGACCATACACTCTGTGAAGTAAGGGTAACAGAAGGGTTCTTCCTGAAGGGCTAATGTTCTATCCAGAACTTCTGAAGAACCCTTTTTGAAGAAAGGGTTTGTCAAGGATTCTTTGTAAGTACTAGGGGTTCCATGAAGAATGCTTTTCATCCAAAGAACCCCTCAAGGATTTCAACAATCCATGAAGAACTCTTTTGTAAAGGGTTCTCTGAGGAACCCACAGAGTGTGTTCTGGATAAAAGCCTAAGAATTTGAAATGGTTCTTGATAGAACCCCCTTGGCTGGTTCTGGATAAAGCCTTTGGAATATGGAAAGGTTATTGGTAGAACCCCCTCAATGTGTTCTAGATAAAAACCTTGGAATATAAAAAGGTTTTCAGTAGAACCTCCTTGGTGCGTTCTAGATAAAACCCTCGGAATATAAGAAGTTTCTCAGTAGAACCCTCTGGGTGGGTTCTTGTTAGCACCCTTCGAAGGTGGAAGGGTTCTGGATCAAACCCTCAGAGAGGGTTATTGGTAGCACCATTACACCATAGAAGGGTTCTCTGTAGAACCTCTCATAGGGGGTTCTGGGTGGAACCTTTCACAGATATTTCTAGGTATAATCTTTTATGTTGGGCTCTAGGCAGAACCCTGTGAAAGGGTTCCAAGTGGAACATTTATAAAAGGTTCTACCAGGAACCAGAAGAGCTCTCTTATGGGGACACGCTGAGGAACCCTATATGCCTATATGGCACTTTTATTTCTAAGAGTGTGTGAGATCTTGTGTTAAAGCCTTATGAATATCAAAAGGTTTTCTCGTGTGTTGGCTCGGTATTTATGATCAATCTTAGTCCTGTGTTGCATTTTGCATATTGGCCTGTGGGCATGTGCAGAGTGATTGAAGCCTCACCAAATGTTTTTCATTTTGTAATCTAACATGGGGAGAATCGTCGCACACCCTCAGGGTTTTGTTGTCCATTTAGCATGTGTTCATTTGATATCAGCCACATGCTCTCATAAGGTCTCTGTGTTACTGTAATATCCTTTTTCTCAGTGTCAAACCCAAGAAATATCTATAAAATAACTCCAACCACGAGTGAGACGCAAAAGATGTTATTGATTGTGTTTTCCGTGCGAAGCAGTACGAGTCCACGCAGGTGAACAAGTCAGATGGCGAGAAAATGACATCCTCTCTGCCGACAATCTGCCACTGCATGATCACATCAAGTGGTTTCCTATTTGCCACACATCTTACACGCCTAAAAACACCATAACTCGGCTCACTCATCTCTCACAGCGAGCTGCCACTGATATTGGATTTCTGCCCTTTTTCAGATTAAAATCACTCAAATACAAGATTGTGGATTGTGACCATATTAGAAAAATGTGCTTGCATCAGCATTCTGTGAGATGGGTTTCACTTAAACCATGAATGCACTGTGAACTCTGACCCGAAGAAGTGCTCCGACTGTCCGCTTATCTCTTCCGTCTGTCACGGAGGCTGACACTTCCGAGCTGTAACTCACTCACCGCTCGTACTGTTCTGCTGAATTGCTTGCATATGTGGTATCTGCCTGCGTCTGGTAAATTTTACATATTTAATGCATTCCTCTGTGAATCATTCCTGTCTTGCATTGACCTGTGGAGAAAACGCAGCTGTGTGTTGTCTACCAAAAGGATCAGGCTCCTGACTGACTCCAGCTTTCGTCTTGTCTTCAATTACCTGGCTCGGAGACGGAGAGGAGAGGCTGACACTAACAAAAAATGAAGAATTATGACCTCCATTTGAGTAAATTCCCTCCGTTCTGCTCGCGTTGATTAAGCTGTTTCTGTTGTTGAAGCAGATGACAGCAGAACCCTGTCTCCTCTCTCTAATTTTATCAGAGATGCAACAAATCAACCCTCGACCCGAATCGAACTCATAGGGCGAAAACACCATTAACGCGCATTTTCTCGGCAGGAATATGATTTGACAGCTTAATTTTCATCTACAAACAAGAAAGCTAATCAATCACGTCACTGAGGGCAGATTTTTCATCCCCCATTCCCTCAGGTCATTTGGCTACAGAAAGTTATTAGAGATGAGGAAATGATTAATATTCTCAGACTGTGTATATGAGAAATGTGTATATACATATACACTCTCTGCTGTTCTGTATGTACTTACTGGAGTGAAATCAGTGAAATATTGATCGTAAATTAATATTTTATCTTCATTAAGACAGTGCACTTCCACAGCAGTGCTATAAAACCAAAGAGGAATTCTATTGATGATGTACTGTTATGTCTCAAGTGCAGGAGCCCATTCCCAGTTAACTAGTGCTAACCTCTGCCTCATGTGCTCATGGATAGTGACCTCTGCCTCAGGACTCATTGACCTTTCTGTTTAGTGCAGGTGTGCAGTATAGCCAGCTTCAGTGGGTAATGATGCATAAGATTTTCTCGCTACACTGTGCATTCACACAATGTACGCAAATGGGCTACAAGGGCTAAGTCTGACCATTGACTTTGTGCTGAACTGCTGATATCACCATATCTTATACAGGAGAAATGTCTTTACTATGTCGAAGCTGGTTGTAGGCACTGTGTGTGGTGTATAATGTTCACACTTATCTGCTAATTAATTTTAAATTTTAATTTATTACAGACCTCATGTCAATAAAAATTAATAAGTTACTAAAAATTTTAAACAGTTTGAGATCTATTATTTAGACATTTGGCCTTGGGTACTTAAACATTTCTATGCATAATAGGAGATAAGATGATTTAATCATCCCCATGGAAACATTGGGTAAAATCAAGTTGTCCACCAGAGCAAGCAAGGCCATAAAGGACTTCTGGGATGTAGTTTTAAACTAAGATATTCACATTTCAGTTAATTCAAAAGTGATATCTTAATTTCTATAAGCCTTGCTGCACAAGTTCAAAAGTTTTTTGTCCCTAAACCTAAGAGGATCTTACCCACAATGGTATCACATTATGAAACATAATTAAAGAAGAAATCTGTAACATATTTACTTAAATAAATCATAAAATGACCATGATAAGAAGTTAAAGAAACATGTTGAAATACTTCTACAACACTACAGCTGCGGTATCCTCCTTTGAAATTTTCCTTCCGTACCAGATCTTATGTTTTGATTTGCCCATTTCATGTTAATTAGAGTTAGAACAAAGGAAACACTTCACACATCTATTAGACAAGACATCCGCGTTGCAGAGAGTAGGCCAACCAATTGTTAATTAGAGTTCACAGTAATGCCAGATGTTTGCCGAAAGAGTGTCTGTTTATGAATCATAATAAAACATTTATAATCTTTAAGAAGGAGTAGGTGTTTACAACGGTTAAATTGAGCAATATGTTAATGGGGTCTGGCAGGCAGTAATGCAGGAGGTCACTGAACTCCAACAGGCTTATAAATGGCTGATCAACTTACAGTGTAGGACTTGTGCTCACTTGTTATTGTTACTTGTGCTCGCCTTGCACTCCTGTGGTGTTCCTGCAGCCTGCCTGAGCCTCCTCAAGTCTTTGGAGGAGGGGGCAGTGGGAACAACTCACTTCACCCATAGATGGTATATTAAACAGGATTTCAACTGTTACATAGGTACGGCTCTTTGAATTTGTACAACGTACACTATGAAGAAGTTACATCACAGCCGTTAGTGTTCACAATCATGTGAAAAGTAGTAGGTATGTAGTGGTACAAGTAGACCAAAGTCAATGAGTCGATGTCTCACGTGAAAAATTGCGTTGGAACAACTGATGCTGAACAGCGTGCCTAAAACTCTGCAACCTGAGCCAAGAGCTAGAGTTTAATCAATGTTTACTCACGGCTGCACAGCAGCACACATTGATAACTTCAAATTTGACAACAGTCTTTATTCTCAATGGCAACAATAATAAGACTGGATATCATCACAAGGTAGCTGGCAAACGTTATCATAATAACAGTCTCAGTTAAATATCTGTTTCATAGTTCAATAGGCATTCACATCTCAGAAATCTACTCGGGCACATAACGTTATAATTATCGTTAAAAAAGAGCTAAGCAATGCCTTCACTTCATTAAGCAAGTCTAGTGTTATCAGACACTGACAAACTACAGGTGCTATACCTCTGAAAATGTTCCAGCAGGAGAATTTGAGTCCTTTGAGTTCTTCATGGCAGACCAAGAGAAAAGGACTTCATTGAAGGTTGTTAAAATTGCACACTTGCCTAACATCATCTTTGTTACAGAAATAACATTCATGCAGTCCTGTCGGGCTTATTGTTCCTGGACACAGACACTGTTTTCTATCTTAGGTCTTGCTGTGTCTTGTAGGTAACCCAGTCAATTTATCCTCCTTGACTTGCAGTACTTTCTTTTTATCTTTCTTTGTATTTTTAAACTTACTGCGTTTATTGTTTTTCTCAAAAACGCCAAGTCAATTTCACTGAATGTGTAAACCATCTTGTCAATAAACCTGATAATGATTCTGGTATCTGTAAAACTGAGAGGTTATTTGCCTCCACACTGGACATTATCTGAGTATTTAACAACTAATCTGAAAAAAGTCAGCATCATGGTCAAGAAGACCTCACTAGGACAAATGCTTGACAGCATGCATCTTTCTATAAAGGGGCTGTTTGCGTTTTCACAGCCTCACTGCTTCAGGGTATCATACTTCAAATATCATGTTCTATATTTGAGTTTTTATATATTCTTGCATGTGCTCATTGGATGTTTTCACACTTAGTTGACCAACCAAGCCAGGGCCACTTTTTAAAATTAATTTTCACCAGCAGTTGGACCTAGTCTGCGTTGTTAAATAAATGAACTGTGCATGTAAGCGTGAAATACACTAGAGGAACAGAACTTGAAAAATCTGCTCAAAAAGTTTGCTCCAACCCAAATGACCATAAGCTGTTCCAATTGGGGCCAAACGGTTCTGCTCCTGGTGTACTGGGTATTTAGTTTTGCTCTTTTAAAAAAGATTAGAGATGAAAGATTAGAGATAATCAAGTCTGAGCCAGTGATTTTTTTTGCCACCTTAACTCTTGCATATTTAGAATAATAGTATGTTAAGCCAAAATGTAATCCCTGAGAAAATGACAGTAATTAGGTTATACTCTTTTGGAAAAAATCCCTGTTGTGATTTAATGAAACAATAAAATATTAACAAATAGCCACTTTTCTTTCAATCGACTAATCGATTATTCAACTAATGGTTGCAGCTCTATGATGATGATGTGATGATGATGATGATGATGATGATAGTGATGATGGTGGTAGTGATAGAAACAGATGTTGCAGATGAATTGGCAGGTGCACTAATGTAACTACCTCTCAGTCTTCCTCCATCAGCTCTACGTTCTGTCCACTGACTGGATGGATTCTGTCCAATCCATCAGCAGCCATCTCCCCTGCTACTTATGGACATTCAGGCCGGACACAATGGTAGTGGGAAATCACATGTCAGACGACTTCATGGTAGATGACTTTAATATCCGCCACAGTAGCCAGCAAGGCTATACGCTAGAATCATTCAATAGCCAATGAAGCCGCGGGCCACTAAACCAATATGGCGTGCTACAGCAGAATGGATGTGTTCCATGGAAGCCCTGTCGGTCGCAGTGTAATTTAATCCAGCCCTTAGGACAAGCATCTCTCAACAGAAATGGAAAAAAAAATGTTAGAAATAGAGACTTGAGGGAGTGGATGAATTGTATAACCCTTCGCTAACCCCCATCTACGCTCCCAACTTCGGAGACTTCCATTTTTCCCTCGTCTCATTTAGTATGACTGTCAATGCAAATTGGCTATAACAGCAAAGGAAAATCTGGTTACTTTTAACAGACAAATGGCCAAACACCTGGTTGTTGAAAGGCCTCTGGAAGGGATTTCAGGGTATTTGTTTTGTGGACAAGCCTGAGGGAGAAAACACCTTTCACCACGGAAACAACGGCAAACATTACACTCTTAGAAATAAGGGTTCCAAAAGGGTTCTTTCTGAAGGGATGAGGTTCTACCCAGAACCATTTGTTTCAGAAGAACCCTTTTTTGATGAAAGGGTTTGTCAAGGGTTCTTTTTAAGACCAGTGGTTCCATTAAGAACCCTTTTCACCCAAAGAACTGTCTTCAGAAGAAAAGAGTTCTTGAAGGATTGTTGATAGCATGGGTGTTTTTTTAAATTTAAACATTGGTTATTGTAAGTTACAATAACCAATGTTTAAATTTAACTCTATGTTACAATTTGTAACATAGAGTTAAATTGATGAATGACCGCAAATACAATCTACAAGATTCAATATTTTTTGCCTCATCTGTAGAATATAATGTGATTCATCATAGGACCGTTGGAAGACAAGAGGGCTATATTGTAGGTATATAAAAGGGTTCTCAGTAGAACATCCTGGGTGGGTTCTAGTAAAATCCTTGTATTGTTAAATCTGTCTAATCCGTAGAACACTATGATTCTTCATAGAACCCTCAGAAAACAAGCGGGTTATGTGAAATTGTTAAATATATTCTTAGATCCCCCTGAGTGGGTTCTACATGAAACCCTTGGAATATAAAGAGGTTCTTGGTAAAAACCCTTGGGTAGGTTCTACATGAAATCCTTGGAATATAAAAGGGTTCTCTGTAGAACTTGTGGGTGGGTTTTACATGAAACAAAGGATTCTCCTATGGGGACAAGCCGAAGGACCCTTTATGGTTCTAATTAGCACTTTTATTTCTAAAAGTGTAGGGAGGCACTTTTTTGTTTTTTTCACTCCAGTCCACTCTAAAGTGTTAGAGAGCAGGCTGGGAAAGAGATCGCAACATGTGAAACGAATAAAGGACAAAAGTCTTGGCTGGCTGTCAGGTTAACTGCTTTATAAAAAGGTGCCAATTTAGAAAACAGATCTCAGCACGTAGAGCTCGCCTCGGCTACACTCCTGACTCTTAAAACGCCGTCTCTGAGAGATGGAGAAAATACAAAGACACAGGGGTTTGACAGCCACCTAGAGCTGCATTAACACCACAGGCCAAATTGTACAGATAAACATACACAAGTATAGTATAACCAGCAGCGTTTAGCAGGAGGGTGTTAACTGTCAAAATTGACACCTTCTCACTGAGAAGGAATTTATTCAGGTTTTTCATCATACATTAGTCCACAAAGTGCACAAATCTTTCAACTTTTCCTTCCAACAGCTGAAGCAATAATGCATTACACTGCGTGATATTGCACTAATGCCACCCATATGAGAACATAACCGTGCTTCCTATTTTGTAATATCAGCGTATCCCTGTGACAAATGTGTTTGGAGTAAGCGATGGTGACTGCGCCTACTGACAGTGACTCCTCCGTCTCCCATGTGCAGAATAGTCTGTGGTGGGAGGACATACTCAACTCAATTCCACTCTATCACCTTGCTTTGATAAAACCTAATTTCCCAGGGGCTTCAACTTCAGATGAACTCAGTTCCTATGCCAAGAAGCAGACAACTTAACAACTAACGCGAGCTGAATGGGAGCATAACATAATGTGGAGGGGAGGGCACTCCTTTTTTTAAAGGATACAGTATTGTGCAGCAGGCGTTGTGAGCTACAACTTTCAAACTGTCTCAATTTAACTCCCCCATGAATTCCATTGCCATTTTAGGGAAGAGTTTGCCACGAGTGATGAGAGCAGTGTGAAAAGCTTGGCTGAAAGCAAGAGCATGAAAGCGTCTACTCTGATCACTGTAATGCCACTCTCAGAGCTCCGTGCTGAAGTTATGAAAACATGGGTGCAGGATTGTGTGTGTGTGTGTGTGTGTGTGTGTCTCCCTCTCTTTAGGCTTTGCTGTATTAAAGGAAAAACATTTGGTCAGGAAAGGGCCATCTAGGTTGGTGAATCGTGTCAAGTTAGGTCAATTGGCTCAGTTTTTTTTTCTGTGAATGCTTCTGGGTTTTTGTTAAATTAGCTGCAGATGTCTCATCACTGCAGCTTTGTGATATGTTACTACTGTTACTGCAGTCGGGGCATTTTTCTGCCATGGTTTGGGTCACTGCAAATCAATATAACACTATTCTGAGTGAAAGGCTCATTCCTATGATGAAACATTTTTGTCCTGAATTGATGATGGGGTTTGCACAGCTTCTGAAGAGTAAAATTCAAGCACTTTCAAGGCACCTAAAGCAAAATCTTTATCATCACATTTAAACTGTAAGTATAAATGAATGCATATTTTACCAGCTATTCATATCACCTATGATTGTATGTTTTGATCATGATTATTTAATGCTTGCTAATTTCCAGATCAACAGGGATCAACAAAGGACTTATCTAGCTATGAATGACAAATAGGCCAATGGGATTGTTTCTTTGGAAATGTTAATATTAACTAAGATTTTTTGGTTTACATGACTGACTGTGTTGATGAAACACCAGATTATGTTGAGAATGAGCAAGCATATTCCTAACCTTGAAATCATAATGGTTAAAATTAAGCTTTCTTAAGACTTTCGAGACTTTGTACAAATCCTGTGATAAGTAGAAAAACTGATGAATCATATGGTACTACCTTTGCAGTCACCGGATTTCAACAACCTATGGCAAATTTCATGATGTTGTGTTTGACAGCTAATCTCGCTGTCTTTAAAACACCAAATGAGGGAATATATTTTGGAAGAATGGCTTTCTATCTCTCCTGTAGAGGTCGAGAACTCTAGCCAAGCAGCTCTGTCTGCTCATGGTGGCCCAACACCTTACTAAAGCCACAGCACCCCTAAATAGTCCGGTTCAGTTCGTGTTACACATTAGAACTGTTCAGGGTTGCAACTAACAATTATTTTCATTGTAGACTGGTCCATTATTTTCTCGATTAATAGTTGTTTGCCTCTAAAATGTCAGAAAATGGTGAAAAATGTTGATCACTGTTTCCCAAAGCCCAAGATGACGTCCTCAAATGTCTTGTTTTGTTCACAAACCAAATATATTCAAATTATTGTTATAGAGAGGAGTAAACAAAGCAGAAAAAAAATCACATTTAAGAAGCTGGAATCAGAGAATTTAAACTTTTTTTCTTAAAAGCATTACTCAAAATATCAAAATAGTTGCAGATTAATTTAATAATCGATTAATAATCAAATATTCGATTAGTTGTTGCAGCTCTAGAACTGTTATTTTTGTGTTTCTATAGGTACAAACTGAACCACCGCATGCCATCCTGTTTTTTGTTACCAATCTGTTGGGGTTCCAAGCGAGGTGAGCCAATAAAGCTGGTGGAATTAAAACACTGGAGATCACTGATTGGTCTGTTTTGTTTGTGCTCTGATGTAGGATTTCCCGAAGTCTTTTGTCTTGCTGCATGCAGCCTTTTGTCAAACAAAGCTTGTCTCCTTGTTGTAATAAACAACTACAAACCCAGGAGAAAGAATATGAAATGTCTGTGCATGGCAAGTGTGAGGATGAGTGAGGCAGAAAAGTAACGGTGGATGCAAATGGCGCAGAGTGAAAGGTTAATAGTTAGCTGTCTGGCTGCCAATAAATGTACAGTATAGGGTACAGTATGTCAGTAAATAAATGCTGAAGCTTCTCAAGACCATGAAAAGTCTCATCCCAAATCAAACCTGCCTAAAAGAACTGTCTGCAGTGGAAAACGCAGGTAGCCTACATGTTAGTGCAGGTTCGGTACAGGTTTTAAGGGTACTATACCTGAAATGTTTGATAGAAACTCAGCTTAAGACATTTTCCTTTCATTTTTCACCTGTGTGTACAGTATATATACTGTGTACAAAGAAATTGTCACTCACAGATGTAGTAGTATTCTCTGCCCGGTCTGAACTCAAAGCCCAGGGAGAAGGGAGTGAAGAGCTGGAACTTCTCTGAGAACTTGAGTGGACCGTTTGGGGAGTGTGGCCTGTTGCACTCCCAGCGCTTGAAGCCCTTGGCGGTGTGGTCGCACGTGCTGTAGCCATCGTAGTTAACCATATAGAGCACATAGCGCTCTGTCCGCTCCTCAGGCACTGTGTCTTCATAATGAGGACAGTAGACATCCAGGTAGTCGTTTATGCACACGTCGATGTGATAGTCCCCACGGAGGAACCTGGTTGGAAAAGAGAAAAGAGACAGGAAAAGGTTAACTTCTTGATATTTCTGTGAAGAATAAAAAGTCAAAAGTCACTTTCTTAATAGATCTGTGCATTGATGCTTCAACATTGCTTCAATTATTATGGATAAAAGTTTGTTTGAGTTCAACATTCATGCAGAGAATGCTGGTTTGATCTCTCTGCACTCCTTCAATGTCATGTGGAAATTTACAAGCACCAGCGCTCTCATCTTCTGGCTTCAATAAATTTGGGTGGGCTGGTTTATCTATAAATCTATCATTGCAACAGATATTTACTCACACGAACACACATCTGCCTTCTGAATGATAGCAAAGTGAAGTATCCAAGCTGGAGAAAATATGCTCAAAAGAAAACAGTTTTAGGTCTCTTAAGGAAAAAGAAACACATTTTCTTTTACAAAAAAAGAAAACAGACAGACAGACAACCTCAGACTGAGTGCAAAGTAGAAATGATCACTAGGGTACAGGATGGCCCAGACAGTAAATGTCATGATAGGAAAAATACAGAGCCGGGCTGTCTCTGAGGGCCGTGCAGCGAGGCATCTTTACAACTGCAATGATCTAGAAGCTCCGCACAGGGTCAGAGGGCTTCAATACATACAGGCAGATTCATCAAAAGGCCATACAATGTCACAAGCTTGAGTCTACACACAAACAAACACACACAAATACAATTTTCTTCTCTGTTGCCCACAAGATAGGTCTCTCACCTGTGGAATTCTCACAGCTACCAGCAATTCCTGTTTCTGGGTCTAGAATAGTATGACCCTAACCCTGGTGTCACAGGGGGTCTCACAGAGAAAACACTGACCACCTGTAAACCTGATAGTGATGCCCTCAGTTTAGCACACACACACGCACACACACTTGAAGTACACACACACATACACACACACAGCTGGTGCCACTGACTCATTTCATCCACAAGCCAGGTGGTGGTGGTGAGTTTATAATTGAGACCCAGGCTTTAATGGTGTAAGAGCAAAACCTGACAAGAGTTTTGACAAAACTTTTAATTGAAATCCTCCACTGCTGTCTGTAAAAAGGAATGCACAAGGGGCAGAGCGTATAACAGGCTAAAACTATTTTATCCCAAGGACTCTGGAGCCTCAGGATTAACATACTGAAGCAGTACACACGCAGCATGGTGACCTCTTTCTCTTGCCATGCAGTTTTGTGTGTTTGTCAAAATTTGCATGTATTGCTATGTCACAATACAGTGATTTAGAGAATCAATATAGTATCACAAAACATAATATTGTGATATTCAAGTGTATCACTATTTTAAAAAACAGGAAACGTTTTTTATCCAATGAAATGACACATACAGTGGTATGCTTCTGTGATTGGTTTGAATGGTGTTCACACCAGAAATTAATCACTCTGAAACTGCACTTTTAAGGCAGACCAGAGAGCAACTGTTTGGTCCGCACCAGAGTTTGAGTCCAGCATTCACGTCAACCAAAACGAACCACATGATAAAATCTCCGGGTTTGGATCAGTCATACTAAACAAGACTGGTGTGAACCCGCCTCAGTGTTGGTCTGTTCTGTACCTATGACTTCTATGGCATGTCTGTATGTCCTGGAAGGGGGATCCCTCATCTCTCTCTCCTCTGAATGTGTTTTCCATTTTATTACCCATTAGTTTTTTTTGGGGGGGGGGTTTTCCTCATGTAAATAAAATTCACTTGACTTGACTTTTCTGTTGTCATTATGTCTAAGAATTTGGTACAGAAAGCAACAATTCAACAGAAATTATTATTTTCTAATTCGTTAGAAATACCAGTGAAAAAGAAAAAGTAGTGTACATATATTGACAGTAAATGTCTCAAACACCTGACTGTAGATGCTGATGAAAATAATATGCTCCACAATGGTATATAAATGTCAGTGCTTTCCTCTATCCCTTTCTCATCCTCCTTTTACCCTGTCATTCTCTTTCCACCCACTTATTTCCTTTCTCTTTTCAAAACTACAGCCCTGCTCGTTATTTCAATGTGATGTTTGAGTTCTGACTCTAAAGAATGGATTTTCTAAGATCAAATCGTTGTATATGCACTGAAAACGCTTATCCTGCTTGGCTTGGTTCGCTTCAATCTGCAGCATGCCTCGACAAACTGCACATAATTATAATCACAATGCAAACCCCACCACTTGTTTTGAAGATCAAACAGCAATTTGAGCAAAAATCTGCTTTTGGCGCCTTCACTTGTCACTGTATTCATGTCAGTATAATGGAATGATTAATGTAACAATCAAGCAACAAATCGAAGCGCAGCCATTTCTCATTTATGTGATCATGTGTGTCTGCTGGTTCCCTGTTCTATTTATTTATGTGCGTGTGTGTGTGTGTGTGTGAGCATGAGCTAGCATGAAAATGTTTGCTGTGTTTACCCGTGTAGGGTAAATACCAATGTGAGAGTGTTTACAACCAAGGCATGGAGTAGCTCATCTGTAACATCTCATTTAAAACATGTCTGTGGAGGTCCAGGAAGAGCCATGCATCTCCCTCACTGCTTTAAAATGTCACTGACTTAATGGTCACATCCTCCCATCCGCTCGCGCCAGATTGTGTGTGCATGTGTGTGTGCGTGTACTGTACTGTGTGTGTGAGATAGAGAGTGAGAGAGAGAGAGAGAGAATGAGTGTGTGTGATGTTTCAGCTGCCCTTCTCTCCCTGCCTCAGCAGTCAGAATAGTGGCTCGTGGCCCTGACTGCAAATGAAGCAGAGGATGTTTGGGTGAGTGAGCACATAAAAAGGGACAGGACAGGCATTTGTAACATATAACACACCCACTCACACACACACACATATGCAAGAAACACGCGCCTCCACGCGTATACACACCCACCCACGCACATACATTAGGTTTGTGTTATCAGTTCAGTGAGCTCCCTGGCATGTTGGCAAAGGAACAGCAGTGAGACAGCCAGAAGCTGCTAATGGCACCGAGTGAGAAAGAGCGTGAGGGTGAGAAACAGACAGGGTGGGTGAGAGAAAGGACCTGCTTCCAAAAGGGGGTGAGGTAATACGAGACTGAATGATGCAGATAGTATTGCCAGGCTCCCAGTGAATCCAAGTCTTTGCAGGAGTCATTCAACCGTGCATTTATCATTAAAGGAGATTCTACTAAAACTGTATGTGCATGATATGACTGTGTATGTGTGTGTGTAAATGTTCTTCCAAGTCTATTCGGTGCAGTATTATCATCACCAAGTCTCCGGGAAAACGTCTTGTGTTTGGTAGAAAGCTGTGTTTATTGTCCTTATAAAAACCCTGTTATCAAGGGACTAATGTGGGAGTTTTAGATGCGGCCGGCGTCTTGTTTATAGCAGCATGGCAGTTTTAATCGGCTGCTGCTGTTCTATAAACAGTCCCCGCTTTTCAGCAGAGAGAGGGAAAACGTTCTTCACCACGGAATGGACATGTGTTGTTCAGCCTCTGTATTGGACACAGAAGCAACCAGAGGATGCACCAGTGGGATGTAAATCAAGGCTGTGCTCTGGTAGAATCCCAAAGAGTGAAATATATATGGCATGAGAGACGGTACAATAACACTGAGGTCAATAGAGGAGAGTAATTGCAAAGATACTGCAGGATCAACTAATCCAGGGGGCACAAAAGAAAATGTAAATTAAAGCTGCATCAGAATTGGCTGTTGTATGCATGAGTGTGTCAGTGATATAGAGTCTGAAATGTGCTACTAGAATAATTATAGATTTTCTCAGTATAATTAATTAATTAATTGACAGATTTTAAAATGATCAATTAAATTTACATTTATATCATTGCATTTAAGTTGTGTATTTATATTGTCCCAAATGTCTCCAAAAATGTTAGTGTGTACAAAAGGTGGAAGCAATGCGTGACAACTAGCCAATCAAAGGTTGCTGCTGCTCTGGGTTGGATTTCATGAAATTTTAGGTATCAAACTGCTTACAGCTTTAATTGAGGGAGAATTGTCTCTAAATTAATGCTTTAAATGTTGAACCAGGAGGCAAATTAATTGTGGGCTGGTATGTAATAGCAGATTGATCAATATACAATGCTTTTTAAAATGTGTTAATTTAATAGGTGTTTTAATTATTATAGGTTATAATTAAACACTAAAAAAGTCAAATCCTTTCATTGCCACACTCCACAATCCTTACATTGATCGCTTACATGTTTAACTCAATTATTGCTCCTAAGATGAGAGCTAAAAGCTGGTACAAATCACATTAGAAAATGTCCAAATGGAGTTGGCGCTGAGTTGCCCCGATGCTACACATACACACACACACACACACACACACTCCACCCAACCACCACAATCATTCCCTATTTTATGACACACTAATGGCAACATCATGAGTGCCATTCTTTTCCATTCTTGCGAGAAGAGCAGAGTCGCGGCAGCAGCAGAGAGTGGCGGTGGAGGCCTTCTAGCAGTAAAATAGGTAATTAAGGAGCAAAGTTGGATGGTAGACTAATTGTCAAATGGTGATAATTACATGTCTTTGTTATGCCACAGCTGTCCCAGTGAGCTGTGGGTCACAAAACAAAGCCAGGGAAATCAGCTGGACACAGAGCGTGGGTGCATAATGTGTATGTGTGTGTTAGTGAGTGACTGAGTGAGAGCGAGAGAGATAATCTTTATTACCAACTGATTACATTTTCACACCACCTCCTCAGGCCCTCAGGGCTGCAACTGAAGGGCCAAGTATCGTCAGCATAAACACACACACACACACACACACACACACAGAGAGATACAGAGAGACACACGCAAACACAGAGTCAAAAACGGGGAGAGTGAGTTTGGGGGAGCTGGAACAGTGAAGTGAATGCAGGGTAAGGTGGCACACCACTGCAGTCGCTGATTGGCTCATTTCCATTTCAATTACACAGCCCAGTGACATTGCTGTGCATACACTCGGGCACACACACACCCACTCAGACACAAACACACACAACGACACTCACACGCACAAGTCCCGCACGCACGCACACACTGTACCCAATGAACTCCCATCAGCCACTTCTCCGAGCTGTGCACCGGTGGCTGCAGACAGAAAGCAAGAAGGACAGGGAGAGATAGCTAACCTGAGTGAAAGAGAAAGACAGAGAAAAGGAGGAGAGCGGGAGCTCAGTGGCAGGTACAGGCAGAGAGCAATCCGAGTCATCTAACCAGTTGAATAAGTGAGATTCAATAGAAAGAGGAAGTTTTCAGTGTGCTACTGCAGCAGCGCTTTGCTCTAAATATCACAGCTCAAAGGTGAGACCCAGAAGAGGAGTCGGAGAGTGATTACTAACAGGATACCAGAGGATTAAAAAGATCCTGCATGAAATGTTTGACTTGTTTAGGAAGGGAAAAGCTACTCCAGAGAATTCTCACTCTTCAGTGCATTTCTTCTGTCTTTACACTCTGAGAAATAAAGGTGCCAACTAGACCGATATATAAGAATCTTCGGCTTCCCCCCATACAAGAACCCTCTTCAAACCTTGGTTGGTTGAACCTTTATAAAGGTTCCACTCTGAACTCTTTCAGAGTGTTCTACCCAGGTAAAATTATGTTTTTGTATTTTTCAGACTAATATTAAGTTATATATGCATTTAATAAATTGTATACTAACAGACTACTATGCTACTGGTGTTTAAGGCAACGTAAGAAAAGAGGAATTGCTTACAAAAATCATAAATGGTGTAGATGAGCCAGTCATAACATAATAATGGGGCCTCGTCCAGGTGGATTTTGATAACATTGTCTATTGTCTTCTGAGGACTCTACAAAGAAACATATTGTATTCAACGAAGGATGCAAAAAAATATTGAATTCCATGATTGTATACTGTGGTCATCCATTATTTTACCAATCTATGTTACAATTACCATAGTTTGAACTGAGAAAACATCTTTTAACACCCATGCTGTCAGAAATCCTTAAAGAAGGGTTTTGAATGGAACCTCTAGTCTTACAAAAATCCCTTAACATACCCTTTCTTCAAAAAAGGGTTCTTTAAAAGCAAATAGTTCTGGGCAGAACCTCAGCTCTCCAAGAAAAAACCCTGTTTCTAGGAGTGTATGTTGTTTATTCTTAAAGACATAGAGGGCAACACAATATGAAATCGTAGGAATACCATGAAAAACGATATGCATTTCTCAAGGCTAAACTTTAGGGCAAATGTGGATAAAACAGCACACATTGTGAGAGAGATTGTCACGGGTGTCACTGCAAAACTGTAACGACAACATTTTGACTTTAAGGATGGACAATTGATGAATGCACAGTGACAAAACACTGTAAAGCAGTTGAACGTTTTATGTAAAAAGAAGTGCCTGAAACAATCCTGGCTCATGTTCTTTAGCTGCACAGACTTTGACAAGAACTGTCAAGACTGTAGCGCTCTCACACTGCTGACAGCTGCATGCATTACAAAGTCAAAGCCCTCTCTACCTCAGCATAAAAGATCATCTTTGTTTGTCTCCACTTCTTTTTCCCTCTGTTCGTTTGGTATTTTCTCAATTCTCCTCCTCGATTTTTCCGCCTGCCTGAGTTCCTCGCTTGGCCCAGTCCTGTTTGTGACCCCAAATCAGATCTATTTACATTATTTCACCTCTCCCTGTTGAAATTCATACATCTGATATATTTTCAATTCAATATCCTCAGGCAATGTTCCGTTGCCTGATAAATCAAATCACAGAAACGTAGAAACAAAAAATGCACTGGGACCTTAAAAGGCAAACCCGTGATATGCTGTTGAGTGTGTGTATGCTTAAGCAGATGTGTGTGAGTGTATGTCTGCGTGTTCCTAAAGTGAAAGATCATTTGTTGATTTTGGTCCAGAGGGAAAATATGTTTAGTCAAGAGGAGATGACCTGTGACTGAACCCTGGCTCGAGTACACATGCAAAGGCCTATTCAGGACCTTTCAACACTTACGCCACAAACGTACATCACAAACACTTCTTGATATAGTTTGTGCAGTTGTCTAATTACACATGATTGGTTTGAGGTCAGAGGATGAAAGGGAGAGGAGGGCAGAGAGAATTGAAGAATTGAAAGATAAGGAGAGACAGAAGGAATGGGGAGAGAGGCTGTTGCAATTGATCATGTTTGTTGTTAACAGCGGTCAGAGAAGGACTTCTACCCGGAGAGGTATTCACCTTGTTATTACTGATGGCAAAGGAGTGTAATGGAGAGCGAGGAGAGGGGTGAGGAACAGGTAACTGCATCCAATATTTCCAAAATCATCTTGACTGTAAAATTAAATTCCTGACCACACCACCATTTCAGCAATTCTCTTTTCTTTGGGACCTGAAGATGGAAAACATTTTTCTTTTCGTCTGAGGGACTGGCAAGAAATGACAATACCACCTTCTGGGATACTCATATTACGGCTCATAATACACAACAGACTGTTTCTCTCTCTAGCAGTGTAACAATCACATGAAACTTGGTGTAACTGGGCTCGAATACCACTCAAAAAGATTACACGTCAAAAAAACGGGAAAGGCAGTTTTAAAGGATCATTTCGATCTATTCCAGTACAGAGGAATACAAGACTTTGGTCCTATAAAGTAAAGTGGGGTCAAGAAAGTGTTCAGACTGGTTGTAAACAAGCCACTAATTTAGCCAGATTATCTAAACCACCTGAAATGTTGGTTATAATCCCTCTTTGAAAAGTAAACAATACGGTAAAAGGCCTTCCACACCAAGAACAATAACTATAACAATAACGATGTGAAGGTCCACACTATTGAACGATAACATTCTGTACACAGTTGTGACAAGTACACACTGCTTGCACACACTCATTGATATCCTATTACTGTTTTAATTGCTCAGAGAAACAAAAAGAAAACCAGAAGGATATGACTTCACGACATTATTCAAAGACGAGAGGAGTTATAAGAATTCAACACCACTAGGAGAGTTTTTAAATTTTATTCATACTCTCATAAAAGTCACAATCAAATTGATGGTATCCTTGCAAACGTCAAAGGGAACATCTGTAAGGACCATGCAAACTCCAGAGACCCCATCAGCCCGATTGGCAGTATGTTTTGGGTAAAATTATGTTTTTATGTGTAAATTTTAGCCTATGTAAGTGTTTAATAAGTTGTATATGTGCACAAAGAAAGATGTTCACCCTGTTGCAGACCCCTATTCTATTAGCAGTAAAGAGGAAGTGTGTACAAAAGTGATAAATGGACTGGTTGCGCTAGCCATAACATAATAATGGGGGCTCGTCCAGGTGGATTTTGTTTGGCTGTCAGTGTTTCAATTGTTCATGAGTTGCTCTGAAAATTATCTCAAGGATATTAGTCTGCACTGTTGTTGTCATTATAGTTGTGGTGTGGACTCAAAAACCATCATTATCTGATTGCCTGTGTATATTGCCCTATAAGACATTGTTCCTAAGTTGTTCCTAGATCTCAGCAATTCATTTGGTGACTACAGAGTGCTTTTCATAGGAATGACGGAATGAAAATAAGACCCAAGTTGTATTAAACTGCAGTTATCCTCCAAGATCTTGTTTCACGTTCTTGCTCTACTCTGCTTTGGTTGTAGCACCTTCTGAGGTGTTCGATCAAATAACATGACGCTGTGAAGAGGAGATATGCAACACCCAGAATACTTGTATTGAGGTAGAGAGACGGATAAGGAGGAGGAGAGAGCAGTGAAGTCAGAGAAAGAACATGTGAGTGTGTTGCTTGTTATATGAGTTGGCAGCCACATTCCTTGCTGGCTAACTGGCCGATAGGCTTACAGCATTGGGAGGGGAGATGGGGAGAAGACACGGAGACATCAGACCTATAGAATATCACATATTACCAGTATTGCCTCTGGGACATGGTGGAGGGCTGGGGTGTGCGTGAGGGCATATTTTAATATATTTATACGGGATATCTGCTGTGATGGACAAACACACACACATATAAGCTGCTGGTCATGGTGCATTTTATTGTGTCCATCTGCTGTAGCTTTATGGAGGGTGTACTGCAGGATCAGAGCAGGTGGTCAGCCCAGTATAATATACTGACTGTCAGCAGTGAGGGACACAGGGACGTACCCATGCATTCCTTCCATCCCTCTTTCTCACATCCAGTTACATTCATCCTCCCATCTCGACCATTTCTCATGCATTTCTCCTGTCTGTTTCTATGCCTCTCCTTCATCTCCCCATCCCTCTGCTTTCTCACCCTTCTCACCCTCCTCCTCTCACACCATCACCGCCACCAGCGCCACCCTTGTCTGTGATCTTACGATATTCATTTCTGCCATTTATGTCCGTCAGCGCTCATTTTGCCCCAGGGAGACAATGAATTAAGAGCAGTGACAGACAAGTTCTTGTTCTGCTCTTGGTGCTGAGTGAAACAGTGAGATGTAGGGCTCCAGCGAGTGTTTGATGTAGTCTGCATTAACATGCTGCAGTTCAAGTCCAAAACAGAAAAGAAGAAAAAAAAGACAGACAGATACTTCCTCTGAGCTCATCTACTCACTACTCTGCCAAACAACCATTTTTATGGGAGTATAACACTGATGTGTGTAGGCTATATATGTGAGTGAATGGCTGAGTGTGTGTATGTGGGTCTGTGTATATCTCTCTGTGTGTGTAAAAGGATTTCTTTATGTCTTTGCTCGTCACCAAGGGAGTCAGGGAAAAATGACACATCCCCCAACATCCTGTCAGACCCTGGGGCCATTCTCCTGAATCATTGCTGCCCCAAACCCACTTCAATCCCTTTGTAAATACAGTACGATCTGACATGTTTAGCGGGACCAGAGTGGGCGTGTGCATGCCCATAGATGCATGTGAGCTTATGCACGGTCACACATGGGCAGTTAGTGTCAATTAATAGCTATACATCATTGAGTGGGAGACGTGTTTGCCATTAATCATAAGTCATTGTTTTATAGTGACAAGGTATTTGGCAGCTGAGACAGAGCAGCGGCAATGAAACGGCCCTGAGCCGTGTAACGTGTCCTCCTGATGTGTGTGTGTGTGAGAGAGAAGGACATCCTGTACAGATAGGGACGGAGGTGAAACCTCAGTCTGTTAGGTGCTCCATTACTTGCACCCTGTTCAGAATAGCCGGCTAGCTGTGAATGGTTTCCAGGAGGTTAGATAAACACAAACACCCCACATGGCTGCTAAATGTTGCCATGTGTCTGCAGCAATTACCACTTACATAACTGTAGGTGACACATCTAAACACTTTGATAGGTGGGATAACATGCATGTGTAAACACGGATGCAAACAAACACGTTTGCATTGTAAACAGTTGGCGAGATTGAATGATACCCATAAATGGAAACTAAAAGAGTCTCTTCAAGGCAGATGACACTGGCTTGTGAGTTGAATCAGTCGCTGAAATTAAAATGCGCGCAGTTTTATTTGGACTCATATACTTCATAACATCATCACACCCATGATACAGTGCTGAGTTGCGTTGCATAATATCTGCTGTGTTGACCTTAAATGGACCAAAAGAATCAAAAAGAAAGTCAAACTCCCACATGGAGAATAATAATCAGCACACTTGAATCCAGTGCAACTACAGCTTCATCTGGGCAAACGTGTATAGCAGCACAATAAGTACATTCTGAACAATAAACTACTTAATGGGATAGTTTTGATTACTTGTAGTGGGGTTGTATGAGGTAGTTATTGATAGTCAGTGTATTACCGACAGTAGATGCCGGTCGCACGCCCCCAGTTTGGAGAAGCAGAGAGGGGCACCAACACGTAAGCTGTGAAATGCACTGCTATGGACAATTTTTGTGTTCTCTTTATTTTTTATTGCTTTACTTTACTGTCAGACAGTCTTTCTTGAGAGGAAACCACCATTACATAAGCCAAATATCACTCTCTCCAAACAAACCAAACTACATTAGCAAAACTAGTAATTTCACAGAACAAGGGAGTTGCTGGTCTACCGCTGCCTAAATCTGTTAGTTTGTTTGTGTTATTGTGTTACTTTGGTAAATCTGAACTTACCTTTTAAAACAGAAATCACACAGTAATATGATGTTAGCATTAAAAACATGGACCCTTTATAGGTGTCTTAAGATACCTTTTGTTTCTGACTCCATCCACAGCAATTCATTCTTACCTTCCACACTGGTACTCTGGTACCTCTCCTAACAGAGGACATCTACTGTAGATAATACACTGACTACTGATAAGTACCTCATACAACCCCACATCAAATAATCTCAACTATGCTTTTAATACATCTGTAGATAAACAACTAACAGAACTACGACTACACACCTACGCTAACACACTCATTTCAGACTAGTACAACAGCAGCTGATCTGAATGGGCCGACATGTCATCTGACCTCGCTTCACACACTGGACACTACCTTTGTGAACAGGAATTTCTATTTCTGTTTTTATACATATCCTTATTTGTCTGAAAAAGACAGAGAAGTGCATGTGTTCAGTAGACTCTCGTCACATCTCCTGTATGACGGGGCTATTAGACACTTTCCTCTCTCCACCACCATCTTTTTACTTCACCCGCCTCCTGTGGCCCACCTGTACACAACAGAAAAATGTCAGCCCACTTTTCTTCTGTTGTCTCCATGTAAGCTCTCCCCGCTCTGTCTCTCAGGACAAATGATCAGCAGATGGATGGAGGAGTGAAATGAGTAAGATAGCTGGCCAAAAAAAAGGGCAGATATGGACGAAAAAAAATATAAAGGAAGCATGCTATGTGGGAGAGGCAGGAGAGATCCAGAGTGGGAGGAGGGACAGAGAAGAAAGGCCTGTGTGAAGGTTTAAAAGCTGCAAAAGATGGAGGGGGGCATGAAGGGAAAGGGTAAACATGTGGGTAGAAGAAATCATAGCAAGGATGAAAAGAGGAAAAAGCAGTGATGAGAAAGACACAGACATGTGTTCCCTGTTTATTTCTTCTGAGGGAGCTCAGCTATTGTCCTGATCATTAAGACTGCATCACAACCATGTACACACACATACTGCTACCTTTATATACTAAATGCACACAGGCAAATGTCTACTGACCTTCAAGGTAGGTTGCCATGGAGCCGTGTCAGGATGTTATAATGTCACCACTTTCATAAAACCCTCGCCCCTTTTCACAGTTCACAAACCACTGACTGTACATTACTGTACTGTATGTGTCACTGTGTGCCTGTGTGTGTGTTTGACAGGCTTTTTTGTGTGACTGCAGCAGATTTAGGCTGACTTAAGGAGGGAGCCATGGGAAGCCAAATGGTAACTGTTTATAAATGTGTTTATCTGTGGGATGTAATTGCTTCACTGACAGATTGTAGCTATAGTTGTGCTTGTCTATACATCACTGTTGTCATGTGAAAACCTTGTAGGTTCCCTCCTTCCATGAGGGAGAGCGAGAAAACTCTACAGCTAACCTTTTAAACCCTTCAAATGACATCAATCTGGTCCAAACTCAGATTTTAACCACACTAAGATGAGACTGTGTGTTTTATGTCATATTGACAGTCGTCACTTCATTGTAAAACTTTCCTTGAGCTGAGTAAAAAGATTTAAAAATATGTAACATCACCACAATGTAAGGTTTAGGGGTGGAGCGGAAACTTTTGGCATACAATGCATGCCAGGAAAGCAATTAAAGGAAGGCAACTAACTGTCTCTTGTACAGGTCCCCAAGCAACATCTTTAACCATCTTCAAAATTTGTTTTTCTTTCCAGCATAGACAAGCTTGGCACATGGTCGTCTTTAGAAAGGAATCCTTGATTTGCTAAATTTGTATGCGTTGTTTCTTCATTGTGCACCTTGTACAAATTAATTATGTTTTATAATGTGACAACATAAAAAACATTTGGTTAGGGTAAGAAAAGATTATTATCTGGGTTAAAATGATCATTAGTGTGAGATTTTTTGCGGGTCTTGCGTTCCCCTTGAGACACAACCCTAGCACATAGCAAATCTACGTACATGAAAAATGAAAAGAGAAAGTTGATCAAGGGTCTGCTGGTACAGAGAAAAAAAGGGGCAGGATTCTTACTGGACTGAATAGGCACCATTTTTGGGTGCAGTATCCAGTCTATATTATATCCATGATTTGAACTCATTCTGGCACATTGCCATTTTATACTATTTTATGAAATGTATTGATCTGCTCTATATGAAAATTTATAGCTGCTCATAAAGAGGTGAGCAAGTGCAGCCAGGAGTCCTCCGGATGTAAACAGTCTTGTTAAATGAGAGGTCTCTCCATTGGTCAATACTCTCTCTCATATTCCCAGGGTCATTCCTAGATTCCAGTCTTGATTAGTCCTGAATGGTTTCATATTGCATGCCCCTTAGCAGGCTGCTTTAGATAAAACCATGTTTGGAAGTGTTTTGTTAGGCATCAGGCACGCATCCCACTTAAAACTATGTGACAAAGCTTGTTGGGGATTCCTCTCACAAATATTTTGCTCTGGGTTGATTTTTCTCACGGTTTCCACAATAATCTATATCTTCCCTCATCTAGCTCTCCCACGCTTGTGCTCCTCGTAAAAGTTTAATTTAATGGATTCAGCTTGTTCACATAATGAGATGATACGTCAACCATTCATTTTTACACTAATTACTGTCTTAAGGCAATACAAGTGGGCTGTGAAGTGAAATGCAGTACAACATTGGCATCTTACATTAGAGGAAACCAGCCAGTGATCTTAACTCTAGCTAATTTCAGGATGGTCTAATTGACTCAGCAAAATGCTTGAACTCTTCCAGGGTTTTTCCCCTCAGAGAAAGTCATAATAAAAGTGTATTAATTCACTACTGAATGATTCCTTGAATAAATACCCGTGCCAGCAGCTTACGGTATGTGATGACATGTTTTGTCACATCACGTCATGTTTTGCCCTCTCTATTATCTTCTTCAGTCTAGACAGTGTACACCTGTCTTAGTCATACTGTTGTTTGCACAATACAGCCTTAAGAGACAGTGTTGACACATACATCAGATAACAGAAAAAACAGCAATATTCCCTGATAGCTATCACCCTGGCAGCTATCCAAATCAAGTCTTAACTTTTGAAACTGGGGTTTGTAAAGGGGCCAATAAATACTTTCATCTTAACAGTGAAAATCTGTCACAGCGATAACAGTCAGATGACAGAGGCTGCACGGCCTCTGTCTTCTCTGCAGTCTGATAACAACTTTCAAGTTCAATCATAACTTTTAAGAACAATCGAAATGCACCACCGTCCTCAGTGTTATGACTCTGTTAGTGAACCGGAGATGTGGCAGACAGGAGATGTGGTTGATGCAGCAGCGGAGGGGGAAAGAGGTGGTAATTTCCAGAGCATCTGCTGATTGTAAAAGGCAGAGTGTTTTAAGAGCAGATGGTTATGGGGAGATGATGGAAGTCCTTCATAAGCAGCTTCGGCACATGGCAACAGCAGCAGTGTTTTCTAACAAGGGGCTGCTGTTTCCAGACATGAGGAGGATATTTTTAAGTCATTTGCTCGGCTGCAAAACAAGCATGTATGCATACGGGAGTTATGCCCGAGATGGACCTTCTTTTTTTTAAAAAGACTGTGTGTTCAGCTCTCAGTACTTTTGAAGCTTCTAACTGAATCTCTGTGGTTTGAAGTTTAGTTTCTCTCCTGCATTATTGTTTGTACCTTCAGGTATCTGCTTTAGTTTACAGTTTCATGTTCAATTCCAGCTGGTAAAGAGTTGTGTTAAGTTAGTGCTGATGAAAAACCAACATTTCCTGATTCTTTAGCTTTCAACAAAAAAAATAACGAGAGAATTTATGGGTGACAAAAAATATTTATCCACCGTTCTACAGCCACTTGACTCAAGACGAGCATGTATCAGTTAAAAGACACCCCTTCAACCAGGCAGTCCTTGTGAGATGCAAAGAGGTGCATCCCATTTATATGGAAGAGATAATAGTCATTGTGTTCAGCTATTTTCTAACTATTTTCGTTACCAGTTACCAGCTGTCGATTTTTTTTTTTTTTTGACAAATTGATATTAAAAGTGATACATCCAAGGTGAAGTCCTCATATTGCTTGTTTTGTTCAAAAAACATCCCAGTTTACAGTGACTAAAATCAACAACAATGCAACAAATCGTAAAACTTGAGATTGAGACACTGGGATCAGTGAATTCTTGCTTGATAGTAAAGTAAAGAAAAACAAGTCTACATATTTGTGTTTGCATATATTTTAATGTCTGTTTGCATTGCACGTGTGTGTCAGAGGGAGATATACAGAGGCAGAGAGATGTAGCAGGGCGGTCAAGGCGGTCAGCAGTAGCTGTAACTCCGGGGGGATCAACAGTGTTTTTGTCAGTGGGGGGCTGACACATGGGCCTCTCTGCTAATTCCTCATGTCTGTTTAAAAGCTATATGGTCCTTTAGCCCCTACACTGCACATGCATGCACACACGAGTGTAAGTCTTAATGCAGCGAGTTTGTGTGTGTGTGTGTTTGGTATGAACAAAGCGTTCTCCAGGACCTTCAGGGTCAGCCTCCCATGGAGAAGCTGTCAAGGTCTCAGGCAGGGGGTTAAGTGGTGTGTCGGATACTTGGGCTGTGTATCTTATTGTGAGCAATGCCTGTGTTATATAGGGCAGCAAAGGTCACTATATAATATAGACATGAGCGCGCACACACCCATGCACACACAAATCTGAATGCATACATGGACATGCATGTCATGTCCACACACATAAATCCCCAAAAGTTA
>JAJHUR010128895.1:0-23304 GCA_027495735.1 Lutjanus campechanus | reverse complement strand
AAATGGACCCTTCGCGGCAGTCTGGCACTGTGAGACAGGATGTTTGGCCACTGGGATGCTGCTCAGCACAGAAGAGGAAACTGAAGATGACATTTCAGCCAGTATAACTCTCACTGGCTCCCGAATTCACAAGCTTTTCTGAAAATCACAAAAAACTAATGTCGTAATATATTTTAGCCCCTAATATTCTTTAAAGATCCTGTCTAAAAATCTGTATTTCAAGTTTTATTGTTGCTGTTAGTCGTGTTTATTTTTTAAACATTTAAATTTAAAACATATCATTTAACTTAGCACCATATGATGTATGATGTATGAATTTGGCTAAGTGCTGTAACACAATTTACAATTCTACAAAGGAAAAATACAGAAATATACTTGATGGTTTTATATATTACGTCAGTGTATTATTATTATTGATGTAAGCAGCATTTTCATGTAGCTGAGTGAGGTGGAGCTAATTTTAACTGTTCTATTTTATAAACTGTGAGGTAGTCTTTGCCAGAGACTGGGTCATGAGCCACAGGTGGGTCACAGTAGACTATTTTGTCCTGCTTATTTTATCTCATTTCAGTAGGCTAAAATGTCCACATTGTTTTCCTGATGAGAGGAAATGATATAAGATGATGTGGAAATGGCAGCAAAAATGCAAAAATGCTCATTTATATTGGGTCGTGTGTTATTCCTTCTTATTATTATTTCTTAAAAGAAAGTTCCCAGAAAAAAAAAGTTTGGGAAACCAAAGTTCAGTTCAAAGTTTAGTTTCGAGAACCTGCACTCCAAAGGTGTTTTAACTTATTTTGCCTGATTAGAGGTCTACTCAGAGCTGTACATTCTGAGCTTGGTTGACCTCTTTCTAACCCCTTTTTAATTTTGTCACACTTTTATCATCTTATTATTCATTTTAATTCAGTGACCTCGCATAAATCGCAGCATAGCATCAATCCGTGCAGGTCTAATCAGCAGCAGTGATTGAAAACACCAGTGTGAGCCTTTAACCTAATGCATTATATTACAAGGTGATTATGTGCTCTATGTAAAATCAAAAAAGAGTAAAAAATATATTTCAATCTTAAATGTTTTGTAAGACGTATAAAGTAACATAAAATAAAGTAAAGTAAAGAACAAATATTTTAAAAATGTACTTATTTAAGTACGGAGGAGTATTAGGGCCAGACATACAGTAAGAGGGAAAAAGAGAGGAGGAAGATTCTTTTTAAAAATGTTGCATTTTGAAAATAAAGTGGAACATTGAGAAGAAAGTAGAACTTTTAGTATTAGTGCCAGACAGGAGAATATATAAATCAGAGCAGGAAGATTTTGCATTTTGAGAATAAAGTAACTCTCCATTAGGATTACCTCAATAACAAAAATGGACAAATTGTTTTGCCTAATATAATTTTTTATGCTTGTTACATTTTTTTAAATTGTTGGTCCAGCAATTCCTTCATCTGTTGTGTATGAAAATAATCAAAAGCAGTAATTATATGAATTTAAATGTATTTGTGAAGTGTGCTATTTGCAACTATTCAGACTGGTGAAGTGCTATGCACTACGCATCGTAGTATATTGTTCTTTATGTTAAAATAGCTTTTAAAATGGTAATCCTGCCAATAATACCCATCTTTACTAAATGTATTCAGATTGCCAGAAGACCATGTATACTCTCCAACTACTCTCCAAGCCTGCCTATCTGGGACATACCAGCAACATCATGCAACGCACTCTGTTCAATAAAGCTTTTATTTGAATAGTAACGGCTCCGCCCACCTGTTTTTGCGTGGCAATTAACTCATTTAGCTAACACCTGCTGGACCTCGGTGGTGAAAATGTGCTGCTCCTGCTCACATACTGTACCAGTAGGACTTCGTTAGACAGCTGGACTGTATGCAGTTAAATTATGTCGCCTCTGGACGGCTCTGTGGAGGACATGACCACTTTGCACATTTGTGCAGAACAGCACTTCAAGACAGAAGCTAAAGTTGCTTGTCTTTCAGCTTCCTTCAAACCACACCAGTCTCTCACCTGCAGTTCATTCTCCGGGTACCGAGGCTGTCTGAATCATCGTACAGGTAAGCTAACTTTTTGCTGCTTCTGCTAACAAGCTAAGTGTTTTTTGTCTTGTCTCTATTTGGTTGGCATTTGCATGCTTACCAGTGAGTAAGGTAAGTGTAGCTGCTGGGCTCATGCTGCTCTGTTGTTGCTCTGTTGTTTGTGGGACATGTCTATGTAGCCTACATGTTTTTTTGGCCTTTATTTGTGTTAATCGTTTGTTAGTTTGTGGTGGTTGCTATTTTATCTTGGTTGTTGAATGATGATTTACTTACTGTGTGTTGTGATTAGTATTTTGAGTATAATCTGCTAATGGCCCCTGTTTTCTGCTGGATCATAACAACTTTGGGTCTGTAATTGCAAAAAAAAGTATTTTATTATAGAACTAGCACTAGGGTTGCCAGGTCTGTGTGTCAAAACCAGCCAAATAGCCACTCAAAACCATCTCAAAGGCAAATAAAAGCAGCACAAATACCAGCCCAATACTAGAACTTGCCCGTACAAAACCATATCATTTCTAAAGTCCAACGGCATTGCTATCATTGCAAAATATATTATAATGTTTACAAAATAACATCATAAATGTAAAGGATGACAGCATTAAAAGCAGTTTGCCCAAAACAGTTGCCTAGTTTTTTTTATATCCTAAAATGGCCTTGAGTAATTACATACAGTGTATTATGATAAATAAAATATAGCTGTTAACACAAACTAACCTGTTGTGTTGTTTCTTTCTCCCTCTTCTCTTCTCAGTTTATTCCTCCCTGGACAACATAAATGTGCAATTTGTACTTCATGTACATTTGTGATAGTTAATGCAATACTTTATTGCAACTCGGACACCTTACCATGTTACTTCATTATATTTTCACAATAACTTTTTTGACTTTAACTTTTTTACAATTTGATGGGATTGGGGTATAAACATATAATTTCATTCAAAATATGGATCTTTATTCATAGATATTATTCATGTAATTTGCATACAAAAATAGGTCTGCCCAGTCCACAGATAAAAAAAAGTTTAACAGAGGCAACACTTCAGGTATAGCCCAATTCCACAGGAAAACTGCACACCTGGCAGCCCTGTTATAAACCACTATTATATTACTCTAAAATTGTAGTCTTGAAAACACAGCATGCTTTTGTCACACATCTTATCCAGTCAAGCATAAGAGAAATGCCCCTGTGGGTAATGTTGTAGCTTTATAATGTATAGCCCTTTCACAGGTGTAGCCAATTTAAGGAACAACTTAGCTTTTTCAGCAGCCATTTTGACATCAAATAGTAGGCTAAACACAGGTTTTACCAATTATACTAATTAAGGTTCTGTTTCGTTCATATCAAACAGAGTCAGGGTGCTGCTATTGTGCATGTTTGCTCTGCTACACTAAATGGGATGAGTCCTTAATTAGTATAATTAGTAACATCTGTGTTTACCCTGTTATTTCATGTCAATATGGCTGCTGTGGAAAAGGTCAGTCAACCTATTGTGTCTGTACAGTGAAGCTATTACTGCTGGCTATAACAGCATTATATGAATTGATTGATCAGCAATCATTCACTGGCCCAAAGTGATCATGACTTTATGTGACAGATTTTTATAAGATAAATAAGCAAACATGATTTTTCTTTTCTCTCTCTCTCTCTCTCTTTTTTTTTTTGAGATTATGTTGTTGGAAAGGTAAGAGATGTGTAATTGTCTGTGCTAATTTCCTGTTTGTTAGACTAAGTGCTTGCACCTGCATGGTGTTTGGTCACATTGATAAAAATTTTCTTTCTATCCACTCAGTAGGACACAGACATATTTAGCACAGTGATTAAGATGTTTGTGGTCGTCTGCTTATTAAATGTCTTAAATGGGACTGGACATGAATGTGAAGAAGTGAAGTAATGTGTATTGCATGTGCAGCCAGCGTGTCAGGAATATTTTGCAGAGTGGGTTCTAGTATGTGCTGATTGTTAGAGATCTCCTTGATCATCTGAGCTTATTATTACACATGACTCCAGGCTATTGGTAAAATCCTGTTACAGAATAATTCTATTAATCATGGTGCTCTGTGAGGAAATGTGGCTTCCATTACAGCCAGTGCTTCACCAGCTGCTGACTGCACAGTTGTGACATCCACGTCGTAGCAGTACTTTAGATCCATAAATTTTTATCATTAACAAGCAAACTAACACACGGACATCAACTTGCAAAAAGTAATAGTCTTTAAATGCTGTATTATATTATGCATCACATGAATGAATAGTTTTCTGTGTGTAGTGTACCAGTATAAGGAGCCTATGTGCAGCTTATAGGAAAATACTTTTTTGTTTGTTTGAATTTAGACTGATCACTTAATTTTAGACACAAAACCATCAGTTCCACTTCAACTGAGGAGGCATTGTTTCTCCCCCGAGTGTCCTTTGGTTGCTGCTCTGCTCTTTGGGAATATTGGTCTTTATTCATCTACATGCATTTGGGGGAAAAACAAAGTAAATTAATTTTGTGAATGCCACCGGGTGAACACTTTAAATCTATATGGGGAATAAAACAAAGTGATTTACTCTTCATATTTTCCATTTGGAAGTTGGACTATCATCGGGTTCTCTCTGAAACAATGTTGCTTCAGGTGGTAAAAACAAATGTGCTGACCTTTACATACCAGTCTGCTCAGCCAAGTGAAATAGTGATTAAGTATTCCATTAAAAAACATGTCCCCACAACTCTCGCTGTCATATTATTCTACGTATAGTGACTTTGTAGCCTTCACCTGCAGATTTCTCTATTTTATCATGTGCATTTACATCATGGATGGGGTCTTTTGTTTCATTTCATCCACCGCACACTTCACTTGCCTCCTCAGAAGGTCATAAAATCCTTAAATGTAGATCATTTTTTTGCCTTGGTTTATGGAGAGGTGAACATGAGCATGTGTCTTATCAGGATCTAGATCACATAGTCCGGAAGTTGCAGGGATTTAAGGGATGAAGTGAGAAGGGTGATTAGTTAGCCATTATTTTCAATTAAATGATTAACTGTTTCATCTATAAAATGTCAAAAATATTATATATTATAATATATTCTTATATAAAAACACTGCTAATTGATAGCAAAAAATAAATAAATAAATGTGAAAAATGCTCATCACGGTTTCTCAGAGCCATTAATCTTGCCTTCAGTTACTTCTTTTATCCAACCAACAGACCAAAAGCCCCAAACTCTTTATTTACAATCATAAATGACAAAGAAAAACAGCAGATCCTTACAATTATTAAGCTGGCACCAGAAAATGTTTGAAATTTTTGCTTGACCAATAATTGAAAGATTAATCCACTATCAAAATAACTGACTACATTTTCTTTTGACCGACTGGGCCAATTAATTGCAAATCGTTGCAGCTCTAGTTTGAAGTAGATCTATAAAATAAGAATTCTTTGAATTATCAGTGACACCTCTGTATTATTGACATAATGAAACAGTTTAAGCCTACAACTAACAATTTTCATTGATTAATCTATTATTTTTCCGTTTATCGATTAGTAATCTTTTCTGAAAATGATGAAATATGCCCATTGTCAATTAATCCTGAGGTAATGTTCTTAAATATCTGACCAACAGTCCAAAACCAAAATCTATTTGATTTATAATGACATAAAACAGAGAAATGCAGAAAAAAAGATTTTATTTATAAAATGACTGAAATAATAAACCGATGTTAATGTTTTTTTTGTTGATGGACCAACTGATTAATTGACCAGTTGTTTCAGCTCTACAATGGATATTTAGGGATGTTCGTGGCAATTAATATCCCTGTCGATTATTTTTAGACTAGCTGACCAGTCTAAGAGTAAGAAAACACTTAATAAACAGTCAAAATTGCATTGCACATTGCATGTATTGGCACTAGTTGTATGAGATTTTATCTGTCCCATTCTGCTGATAACAACATGCACATCATATATGAGCATCAGCGAGGGGAGAGGAGCTGCTGTCTGCCGGAGCTCCAGCCCCAACTATTAGGGGGCGGCTGCTTAACATCGTGGAGGCAACAGTATGTAAATTTTATGACTAGTATTTCTTGTCCTGATTAACAAGGTTGGCAACATTTAATCTTAGAGTCGACTAATCGCGTGTGACGCTAATTTAAACTTTGAAAACACACAATGTTTGTTCCATTTCTACCAATAGATTTATAAATTTGAGTTTAGTGGAGGAAAAAAACAGAATTACAGCTGTGTGGCTTTTCTGTGGTAGCAACAATAATCTGTTGTCACTCTTTATCCGCATGGCAGCGTCCATCTCCTTGTCTCAGCCCGGTTCACTATCCCTCCCCACTAATAAAACTCTGTCATAGGCAGGGCAGACAGCCAGTCCACACGGACCACCATGCTGCTGAATAAACCCCAGCTTATTGATGCGGTGGGGAAATTGTGTTTTTCTAGGCCTATTGGGGGGCTGACTATGGAGGCCGCCACTGGATTAGAGGTGGCAGAGGGCTGTGTGAGTGAGAAATGGAATCCGATTTCCTGCACTGTTTGGGGCTGCCTATCAGGAATATTTCAAGCCAAGAGAAACAATCTATCTATCCGCTGTGTCTGAGGGACTGAGCGCCATACCGCCTCTTTTTTCAAGATGAAAACGAGGTGTTCTCTCATGATTTCCTGCCTATCAATAGCATAATTCGAGGTTCAAGCCGTGCAGGCTGAGGGTTAAGGAATCAATTTGTGGGTTTGGGTTAAGATGCTATTTGATTTGGAATCTCAAGGGCATACGACAGGGCTTGTTCCATCTCCTCTGCACATTACCCAGAGTGCATCAGTGTGTCATTATGCTTTACAAGGATTGGAAAGGGGAAAGGAAAAAACCTGAAAGAGACAAAGAAAGAGGGGGAAACGGCGATGGGAGAGCGATTGCAGGGTCTAGAATAGGCTTCAGTAATGGCGCCCGGCTCGCAATTGTAAATCCATTCTCGTTGGAATTCAATCACCACAAAACTCTGAGCTCATGGAGGAGGAGAAGGGCAGACAGAAAGAAGAGAGAAGAGTTTTCCATCTCACTATCACTGGGCCATTAAAATAAAGCGGCTGGTTTTTCTCCCGCCTCCTGCAGGATTGGCCGCAGGTGTCCAGACGTGAGGTCAGACGCGGGGGGGCAGAGAGGGAGGTGGGTGGGAGGTACGTGGGTGGTGGTGTGAGTGACTCAGGGCAGGGGTGAAAGCACAGGTTGAGGGATAGTCGGTTGGGTTACAGAAAAATCCAGTTACACCTGACTGCTTCGCCCTCCCCCACCCTGACCCCACCCAGCTCCGTGCGTCCTTCATGGCCTCACGCATGGCTGAGCAGTTCACCATGGGAGGCCTGAATTGTGGCAGGCAGAAGGCTCCTGGTTTCCAAGGACAGTTATCACCCCTGTTTCCCAGGTGTCAGCAAAAGAGGGGGGTGGAACAGGGGAGACACGACGAGACATGAATATAGCAGACATGTGTACATACATTTATATGTATGCAGTAGTTTTATAGACAAGGGCTGGGCAATATATTGATTATAAATTGACAGTGTGATATTGTCTTAGATTTGGATGCCTTTATATCATGATGGAATAAGTGAGGTCATTTCCTGGCTTTAAAGGCTACATTACAGTAAAGTCATGTAATTTAGTTCTAGCTGTCCTTTTATTTTCCTTTTCCCGATTAGTCATTCCTCATGATTATTTTCCAAAGATTTCATTGTGTTAATATTTTGTGAAAGCACTAATTTTCAGTATCAGTATCGAGGTATTTGGTCAAAAGTATTGTGATATTCGATTTTGTGCCTATAGCCCAGCACTAGTTTGCACTGTCTGAGAATTTATGAGGTGTTATTTTAGTGAAAATATGTAGATTGCGATATACATCGTATATCATGAAATAGCCTGAAAATATTGCAATAATATTTCATGCCATAATCACCCAGCCCCAATGTAGACCCTGTTCAGGACCTAAGAAGGTCTATACAGGAGGACGGTTTTAAAGATCTCCAGTCAACAAAGATGTTCTTTTTTTAATGGTTTATTTTCTGCTGCATTTCCCCCATTTAATTGTACTTTTTGCAATCCAATTCACTAATTCAGAACAGTTGAATCCAAAATGCAGCTTTAGTACAATATCCTTGAGTGGTACAATATCCTGTCTGATTTGTTAAATGTGATTGATTTTTTTGCCAAGCCCTGCACCTATTTGTTACTGTATCGTACTGCTGTCAAGCTTTCTTTTCTAGCATGGCATATACTGTATGCACTTAACAAAGATAACTGTGGCAGATTTCCCACTAAATTCTGTACTAATTTTTTTTTTTTTTTGGCTGCAGTGACAATTGTTGTCAGCTGACTTTATCAGCTGCAGGTAGTTAAAGGTAGTAGAAACTCTGACTGACATATCTTGTAGCCCCCCAAAATAACGTGGTTTCAGGTTAAGCTGGTTAGCAGGGTACACTAAAGATCGCAGATTACATTATGGCAGATAAACGCAAGCAGTCCATTCCTTAGACTTTTGCTCTAGTCTTTTTGGTCTTGAAAAGGTAAAAAAGACAACACCCACCACCAAACTCTTTAATTACAGAGTGTCTTCTTATTATAGCCATATGTGCATCATTTCAGCAAGAACTAGAAACCAGTAGGATTGGGTCTCTTTCAAAATTTTCAACACAGTTGCAGATACTTCGGCTCCTGAACAATACTTTTTTCAGTACCAAATCCATTTTAACAAAGAGAAAAATTACAGTACACATCATGGTGCCGTTATTCACTTTAAAAGAAGAAGCTGTCTGGGCATGTCCTAGAGTTTTTCCTGCATGACTTGCATTAGAAACATTAGCAAGCCAATCACCAGCATTATTAGATCTTAGAACAAACATGTTTCCTGCTTTATGACTCACTGATGCTGATGAAATTCAATTATATTTAGGTATTGTAATTTGGTATCAAATGACGTGTTTTTCAATACTCAGTGCCATAAAAATATTGAAATCCAATACCCAGTCCTAGATACCAGGCTCAGCGTCACTCGGAAGAAAGTTGCTGGCTGGGTTCACTTCTGCCCTGTCCAACCCACTGCACACAGGCATTAGTGATTAGTGACCCTCATGTTACCACTCAGCCCATAGACTTCACACTAGAAGGAGGTCCTGCAAATTAAAAAAAAAAATCTTCTATGCTCTGGGTAAATTTTACAAATATAAAAACTCCATGCATTAAAAATTCGTAATAAGGGTTAGGTTTTAGCCAATCGGGCATCATATTTCAACAAAATTCCTTGTGGTTCTTTTGTTATCCTGTCCAGTTGCAGAACATTCTTTAAGAACAATTACCAATCATTGTTTTGCTGCTGCTACCTGGTTACTTTATGTTGCACGTAGCATCAAACCTTATTTAACACACTGAATAAACACACATACTGTACACACACATGTCAGAAAAAGCAGCCCAAACATAAATGAACCAAGGTAAATGAAGAGTATTATAGGACAGGTGAATTTTAAACACAAAACCGCACAGTGTGCACTATTATTCTTTAAATGTAGTGATAAAAAGTACACATTTGTTTTTTTTAATGGGTGCATCAATTGAGATATGTAGTTCCCAGCTCGGCTCTCAGTTACAGGGTTTGTACATGATCTTATCCCATCTCAGTTGGTGCACAGTTGGAAGAATGTCTCTCAGTTGCATCAGTACTCTTTGTAGTGAATGTGCATCTCCCAAAGCTTGTGGAGACGATGAGGAATTTCTCAGATCAGCTAAGATTCAGATCCAGCACAGCTAAATGATAATAACAATAAAAACAATAGTTTTCTCCAAACAGAGTTACAGCACAAGGTGCTTTGCCAAAGAGTGAAAAAGAAATCCACAGTAATACCAAGGTAAGAGATGTGAAAACCAAGGCCGGGACCATAAAAGCAAAGCATCAAAGTGAGGTTAGAAAAGATTGTTACATGAAAGGAAGTCTACTAAAGGTCTCTAGCTGCAGGGATGTGGCAGACAATAAATCCACCAAACTCTTTTTTCCCCCTAGAATTTACCACCTCTTTCTGTAAACAAGTCAGGAGTCATAATTGCTTGAATGCATAGTTACTAAAACAATACTGACTTCGATTCATATTGTTAGTTTATCCCTCTTACTACAGCACATGATATGGGGGAAAAAATATTGTGAATATATTCTGCTGTTGCAGTGTGATTCATGATTAGTGGCAACGATCATTTTTCATCACGGTTTTCATTTTCACTGAAAAAACACATTTTCTTACATCTTCAAAATAAGATTTGTTGTCCAGCACTTCAGTACCTTATTATAATGCTGTTTAGTCACACATTTTCCTTTGTCAAAAAATGTCAGCCTCTGGGATTTGGAGATTGTACTTGTCCATAATGCTGTTTTGATAATATTTTGATTAAATGTGCAGCGTGACCTCTATTATTCCCTTTTATATGATACACAAAAAGTTAGAATGTCAGCAGTTTTATTATATTACAGGCAAGTTGTTAAACTATGCCATTAGATTGAGTTTCTACAAGGTTATTATAGTCAGGCATTTATGTTATATTGAAAGTGATTTGATATTTATTAAAAGTTGTCCTTGAATGTCTGAGATTTTATGGAGGATATGGCCCTCAGGGCCTTTCAGTATGTATGGAGTAAAAACTAACTGACATTTTGTTTTCACTCTGCGTTGATTTGCAAAGCTGCCGGCACGAAACACCAAAATCTATCCTGTTTTATTCCCAAAGCGAGCCTGGCATTTTTGTTGCAGCTAAGCACTTTATTTCACACCTGAAGAGCAAATGACAGCAGGGTTTTTCAATTTGCTGATGCCATTGTACTTGTATTGCACTTCTCTGCTGTCAAAATAGTCTATTGATGAATTTCCATGCTCACTAAATGGAATATCAACTGGAGTGTGCTCAAACTTCAAATCATTCTGTGTTTGGAAAAACTTTGACACGTTTGTTATTCCCAAGGCAGTGAGCCAATTCCAAGTCTGGCACTTGAGTTGATATTATTCCTCCTAATGTCACAACGGATCAATATTACGAAGGACTCGCATTTACCATAGTATTAAGTCCCTACAGAGATTAGCAGCGTCTTCCAGTCCTCTTGTTCATGGACACTCATCTTCAATCCCAGCAACTGTTATTATCCTGTCACTACTTATCTGCTCTGTAAATTATATCCCTGCAGCTCCTCAGAGTCCTCAACTTTCAGCAATATACAATAACACAAAGTACCTCACACCCTTTAACACTAGAAAGGCCGGAATTCCAAACCTACTAGAACGGCCGTAGGCGGTCATTTTGACCTGTAGAATCCAAACTTAATAATCTCTTATGATAAATACCCAGTTGAGAGATTAATGCATTTATTGTCTTAGGATGTCTATTAAAACAGAAAGAAACACCTAAATGCACATTTTAACAAATTAAATTCAGGCATATCAATATTCATATCATCTCATATATTAAACCGTAATTATTGCATATTATATTCACACCAGTGTTTGGCAAATTCATTCATTCATAACTCAGAACAAGAAAATTATTTCAGAAAATAACCATTAAAAATATCTTATTTCTTTAGGAAACATTTTTAAAACACTTATAAAATTATTTTTAAAAAGGTGGAAACAAGCTGATCTAAAGAAGAAAGAGCCAAGAGCAAAGTTTAGACTAAAACCATAGAACAATTTTATATTAACTAATTAAATCAATAGTGCATGTCTATTTAACATATAGGCTTAAGATTTGGTTGGTCTGTTCCAAATAATCTCTGAATAACTGAGAGAAATCCACACTAGTGTTGCAAACGTCCCCAGTCTCCCCTATTCACAGTCAACACACGTTGACTCCTCTCAACCAGCAGGATTTTATTTTTTTATTCAGCAGTTATTGCACATTTAAATTTCAAAACGGTCAAAATGACCGTCGTGGCTGTTCTACTGTTAATAGTTTGATTACATTTAAAGCATAGTTAATTTCTGCAAAGGCATATTTTCTGTTTGTTTCCCATGCATCAGGGTGTTTTGATCTGACTCACACATCAGGATGGAAGTTCATATTGGTAAAAGCTGAAAAAAACCCCAGCCTGATAGCAGCACAGAGATGAACGAGATGTAAGGAAGATACAAAAATCCCTAACCAAATTCTGAGAGAAGAAACTTATGGTCCACTGGTTGGATTTTTTTAGAGAAGAAAGGTACATTTATAAATTAATGCAGAAGACAGGGGTACAACAGTGCCTTCACAATGGGAACAAAAGTGCAGTTTTAACAACCAGAGCCATCTATATTCTTTGTGCATTACACAATCTCTGCACCTAGTTGTAAATGATGTATGCTAAGATAAAAAAATAATGTGACACAGTTTGAGCAATACAAGATGGCAAGTTTTGGAGTGACAGCTCACCAACATTACCAAGAGGCCAATACTGACTGGTTTAACGCACTTAAGCTGCAGTGTAATCATGTTTTCATTATGTCGCTCATGACTCAGCCACTCCTGTGCTTGTGCACCAGAGTGTAGTGGCACCAAAATCAGGACAGCCGAGTGACACATTATGATTTTATTTCTCACAACAACCATTAAAGATGAACTCTTCTTCTTCTAAAGTTTAAAATCAAAATAAGAAAAATAAGACTCTAGCCAAGTGCAACTTGAATATATCAAAATATTGTCTTTTAACAAAGTCAATATCATGTTATTCCATTGTACAATGGGTTTGAGATCAGAGCTGCCACACGCTCAAACACAGCTTCTGCTTTAGTGTTGTCAAAAATATTGCTATAGCGATAAATATTGATACTGAATATTTAAAATGACAGTGAGACACACACTGTCTCCTATTACTTACTCACAGTGCTGTCTTCTTCTCAACACGCGTCTCATTTTCTATATTCTTTGTCGTGTTATAGCTTTGTTACATTTATCTTTTAATAAAAATCAAAAATTTTATGCCCTCAATGTTTAGTCAATTTTTCCACATGGTATCAAAATTGGTATCTGATATTGATATAGTTCAAAGTATTGTATTAAAATGTGAAATTCCAGTATCGTGACAACACCACTCTGATTGGTCAACAAATCTGGAACACATCCTCTGGAAGATGGGCATACTCAACCCAAGGCATCATGGCATCCCTACCAGTAGATGGCAAACAACCAAATTACAATAATGCAGAAAAATGGATAAATAATCACAAAAGACATTTAGTTTTGGATGTTTCGTTATGGATTTGCTTTACAAAGTTTCCAGAAAGACATTGCAGTTCAATGCTGGATTACAAATCTTCTGTCTAGGCTATAGTTGCACTGGAGCCCTTATTGGAGCTGCACAGTTATATCCTCCTGGGCAAATAATAAATTTTAAAACTATCATACTCGGAAAAAGTCTGGAAACAGTCAACATTTTTTCGGAGTGTCTCTGAAAGGCGACATTTTGCAAGTGTGTGTCGGGACAACCGATCACATCCATTATGAGTGTTTTCTAACAACTCAAAATCTCACCAGAACCACTTCATCTTCATCATCTACAAGGTGGAGTGGTCCCCAGTTTCAAGTTCCTCCACTTAAGGATTTCCGTCATCTCTTGCATCCTCACTTGTTGAAAAAGCACAGCAAGGACTTAAATGGAAGACTTTATATCCTGAGGAGACTTCCTGACGAGAGCACCGCTTCTGCAAAAGCTCCTTGAGAACTTTTTATCCATCAAATCTACACTGATGTGTGGCATAACAGCGTGGCACTTAAGCTGTAGCACTGCAGATAGAAAAGCACTCCTCAGTGTTATCAGAAATGCCCAACAAATAACTGCATCACAGCAGCAGCATCAGAGGATATTTACGGTGCTCTCTGCCTCCACAGTAAATGCATGTCTTTATGTTCTCCTGCATTATGGAAGGCAGCACAGACGCTGATATGGCTGCTGAAAAGTAGAGCTTTTTCCCCAGAGCTGTCACCTTCCGTGACATTTCCACCATTGTATCTGTCACCCAGACGCCCCATCCCTACTGTATAGGCTGCTCTCATTCTCACTCATCACAGATTACCATGTTGTCGACAGTACCGCTAACTGCTTTTAGTCTCATACTGGTTGTTATTGCTGCTTTGGGCTTTCTCTGCACACTGCTGCTTTTATTACCATATTGCTGCTACAGACTCATTGCAGTGCGGTCCTGTTGAGGAAAGTACTGTCACAGTCTGCACAGCAGGGGTCTGCAACTACATTTGTCCAAGGGCCAGAATTTTTAGAAGCAGACTCTCTGGGGGCCAGACTTTAATATACAAGAAATTATATTTATTTGGGTCTAGTTAGCCTATTATTGTCAAATATTTTCAGTTTCTTACAAAACTAATGCTATTTTTATCAGCCTATAACAGTGCAAACAGACTCCTAAAAAGCATGGGAAATCAAGAATATCTAGATACTTAACTAGAACATACTGTCAGATCTCAACCAGGGAGGCAGTTCACTGAGGAGTGATGGTTAAAATCTGTAAGGCCAGATAAGCAATTGCAGAAAGACTGCAACCTGCAGTTACTGGTTCAGTACTACATCAACCGTGCCACCGTGATCTGATCTTGTCATGGACATGGCATGAATCTGTAAAGAGCGAAATTGAGTTAGTTAGTTGGAGGTGTGCAGCCTTTCGCCTGCAGCTCTTCATCTAACAGCTCACTGTGGCTGCTCCTACTTTTTACATAACCTGCAGTATTTCAAACTGATCCGCTGTCAAAAACTGCTAAAAATGACTGTTGTAGTGTTGTTCTTTTGACATGTTTTTGATAAACCGTTGCAGTAAATTTTAGCTCACTGATAAACGCATTGCATTTCCTGTGACCACTTCAGAAGGAAATGTTTGTTGGTGTTAGCAGTTAACTTAAAGAATAACTTCGGTATTTTTCAACCTGGGCCCTATTTCCCATGTGTATGTGTGTGTATGATTGATAGATGTATGATTGATACAACTCGTTTTAAAATTGGTTCAATATTAAGGGAGGCAGATGCAGCCGGCAGCCGCAAAACAAGTTATAACGATAGATATGAGGGCAAATATGTCCCATAAAAGTTTGTGCATTAAAAGTGCTTTTTTTCACCACAGTCCGGCTCAGATCGCCAGTGTAATCTGTCAACAGCATGCTTCTGCTTGCTTGCTGTGTGTGACAACATCTCGCGGGATCTTTGTTTGTTGCTGGAAGAAAACAGAGGAGTCATGCTGAGTGCCGGTCAGAGTGGAGTTAGTTGTCCCGGAGTTCAGCTGAAAGTTTTACTGCAACTATTGAAAACGATGGTTCGTGTTTGTGCTTCGCCCATATTGCAAGAACAGGATGTCGCTCAACAGCCCACACAACTTTCATAGACTGTCTTTGTTGGACAGCAACATGCTGAAGTTGTGGCTAATTGTGCTACAACTGGATGCTAACGCTCCTGTCCAGACACTGCGCCTTGCAGACCATCGGGTCTGCAGTGCACACTTTTCTCAAGATGACTACTGCCAGCCCAAGAAGAGAAGACATCCAATCCCGAAACTCTTCACCAAACACACCTCAAGAAAACAGCTGTCCCACTCACTGCAATGTAGACAGTCTTCAACAAGCAAAGATCCCGCAAGATGTTGTCACAGAGTGAAGGGTAAGAGAGACGCTTTACATACTGTTGACAGAGATTTCACTGGCAATCTGAGCTGGACTGTAGCGGAAAAAAAAACACTTTTAATGCACAAACTTTTACCGGACGTATTTGCCCTCATATCGTTATAACTCATTTCACAGCTGAAAACTGAACCAATTTTAAAACGAGTTGTACTTATCAATCAAACACACATATACACATGGGGAAATTCGGCCCAGGTTGAAAAATACCAAAGTTATCCTTTAATAGAGCATTTTTATGTGCATACCTAATTTTGTAATATTATTGTGTATTTGTATTTTATTTGATGAAATCTATTTTTGTAATTATTGAAACATTCACCATTAGAGATGATAACAATTAATCAATGATCAATTAATTGGTCGCTAAGAATTTGATAGATCACAGAAAATTTGATCAATCTACTATCAAAGAAAGATCTGAAATATAACGGATTATTCTTCTGAGCATGCTCCACATTTGCCAATATTCAGGTATATGTGCTATAAATTTGAAGGCCTCTATGTGTTTATGTTTCATAGGCTATGTAATGCTGTCTGAGAATATGCAATATATTGCTGTGGAAACAAAACTATGATTGAGGGGGTAAAAACAAATTTCTGTATTAGCATTTGTTAATGTTTTTTTTAAAATTAATTGATCATTGATGTTCCCAATAATTGATTAAGGAAAGCGTTTACAATTTGCAACCCTATAAAACATTTTAAACAATACAATATCCACTAGATGTAAGTGCTCATTCATGACTTCAGTTCAGACAGTGTTCAGTGACTTTTTTTCTGTACAAGAATTCTGTGCAGGTTGTTAATTTAAGAAAATAGTGACTGGGACTTTATTTTCTTTTTGCTGTGATATTGAAAAAGGGATTGAGTGTCTTTTTTTCATAGTAGTATTGTATCAACGTTTAAAATTCTGGTATTGTGACAACCCTATTCACTGCTATGTTACTCTTTTTTCTTATTCCGTTTACTTCACTCATACATCTGACATAGATACCACAAACTGAGTCTCTCCAATGCTAATGAAGGAATCTTGAGTTTGTGTGTGGGGAGATGAGTTGTGTTGCCTCTCTCTTTACCTGACTCCTTAGTTCTCCTTCAGTGCTCCCTCCTACTCTCCATCTGACACTGGTGTCAAGACCCTGACAGCTTTTTCTCTTTCTCTGTTGGGCTTTGGCCACCAGAAATATGCTCAGAGTGCAGCCTCAGGGGTTGAAACAAGGGGGTGCAGTGCAGAAACTCACATGGGAAGACTTTGTGTGTGTTTGTGCGTGCTACTGTGGGAGCCACAGGCTTTCTCTGGTCAGGTGTCACTGTAGTCAACACACACTTTCTCTCTGGAGACAGCGAGTTAAAAAGAGACAGGCAGGGAGAGATGCAGAGACTTAGAAAGGAAAGTGTGATCTGGCATTTGGCTCCTTCAGATCAAAGGGTCTGTGATCGTCCTCCCACACACACACACACACACACACACACACACACACACACCAAATAAACATTGTGCCATAACCTGACACATACTCACTCAAACACACAAGCAGATACACGAAATCCACTATCAGCGGAGTTTGCGGGTAGATGTTACAACTACTCATGACAATAATCACTTAATAATTAACTTAATAACTTAATAATCACATGTGTGTGTGTGTGTGAGAGAGAATGTGGTTAGTGAGAGACCAACTGTAGAACACTACACTACAGTAGAATAGTGCTATTTGTGACTATCATATAGGACCAAGGGCAAGGGCTGGCTGACACACCAGCCTAAGATGTTAAACATGGTTAACAAACCTGCTAAACATAAGTATTAGATGAGATTCAACTTTGAGTATAACAAAATGCATTAACCATCTAACAGAAAGATAAAACGAACAGTAGCATAAGTGCAGAGATATATAAAGATAAACTGATATACTGTAACTGATACAAAATAAACATGACAATATACAAAATGTAAAGAAGCAACAGTCGGTAGCTGTGTCAGTATGTAATCATTATATATACAGCATGTCAGCATTTTTAATGTGAGCATGTCAATAGGCATAAAGCAAGACTATACGAGCAAAACTCTGCCCTACCCCTACACTGCCATCATAAAACTAGTAGCCTATTCTGGCAGTCAGTCCAGACAGGTGTATCTAAACCAGACACCAAATCCACACACATCCTGTTTGTTTCACACCTGCCCCCCCTCCCCTCTCCTCCCCTCTCTCACCCCTCTCCCCGAACCCATCAGCTCAGTGTAAGCCCTTTTCCAGCATGGAGCCAAAGAGTTCAGTGATGCCAAGCTGAGTCCCTTAATAACCCCACAGCTCTCTTGCCTGTTCCCAGGGCCAACCCTGCTGCGAAAGACAACTAATATGATGGTGGGCCCCGCCGAGACATGTGGTCCACTTCCTGTATGACTGAGGGAGGTGGGACTGGTCAGATGTAGGCTATCAGTCTTACCTGTGGTGAGGAAAGTCAAATGGAAAAGGCTGCTGAGTCTATTAGAGCCTCTCTGTGGACACTTACAGGGGAAATAAATGTAATTTTTTTTTCATCCAAGGCACAAAATGACCATAATATTACTGTGTATTTGACACAATTCAAGATTACAGAGCTCTGAGTGAGCAACCATCATCATGTCTCAAACTGTGAAAGCTAAAAGAGGAGCACTAAAGCACTAAAATTTCCCAGGTTTTGCACAGAGAAATGTTATCTCTGCACTAGATGTTTCTGTCATATCTCTGCTATAATTAACTAGTTTATTCAATATTTTAAAAATGGGAGCTTACGCAGTATTTCTGTCAGCTGCACAGTGCACAGCATGAAGTCAGCCTACATTAGAATTGCTAAAGCAATTCATACTGTATGTTTGACAGCTGAATATTTCTGCAATAAGAAAATACAACCTGAATTACAGCTTTCCTTTCATTTCCAACGGTATCTTGGATAGAAGACAAAAAAATGTTTACCATTTAAAAGTCCAAATCCATGCTAGCGATCCTGACAGGCTGCAGAATTTATTAAACATCATAATGCAAAAGTGTTTTGCAGAAGGAGCACGCACTTTGAGTGTGGCTAATAGAGTTTGTCCTGTGGATGGCACTTTAAAAAACACCAACAGCTCATTAAAATCAAAAGTTTATCCCCTTGTGAGCACAAATTTTCTCATCAAGTTTTATCGTAATCAGCCCTCTTGATTATGTTGCTTGTGTACAGAGAAAAAGGCCAGAGGGTCACCACTTGTCTTGACATTTGTCTAGAGGAAATTTTGATCTAAAATGCTGCTGTGGCTCATCACAGGGTCACGAGTTTGATCCCTGCCCTCCCCCCTGTCTACAGGTTGAAGTGCTGAACCCTCAATTCAACTTCCTGTCATCTGTGTGAGAGTGTAAATGGGTGAATATGAGGAAATAAAGTGCTTTCGATAAAAGCGCTGCATACATGTTGTCTATCAGATAAAGTATCAAAGGTTCTCCAAAGCCTTTAGGAAAACATCCTCCTGGGGCCATGAACATTATTAGAGTTAATAGATTTGGTTCTTAAAAGAGTTTTCCGTGGTGGAAATACATCCATAAACACGACAGCATTGATCATGCAGCATAAAGATGACATCAAAATAGAAATGGATATGAACTCAAGGTTCATCTCTTTAGAAATCATATCGACTAGTCAGCATCGCATACCTCTGAAATGGCAGCAGTTCCTTCACTACAGAAAAGAAAAGCTGCTTCTATTTTACAGTATATTGGATATCTGAGAGCAGTGTGGGAGGACTTTACTCATCAGATGCCTCAGGGTCAGGCTCAGTATATAAAGCTGGAATATAACCTGCCACAACTTGCCTTAGGGCCTTCTCACACGCCTGAAAGAATGTTATTAGTATGTCTCTCCATAGAGAGACTTACTGTATCATGATGGTCTACATGTGAAGCCTGTATGTCTTGAGAAGGATACAATTCTGAGAAAACACTTTTGTCTCCTCCAGACGTAAGCCTGGAGGTGATCATGCCATCCCCTGTGTGCGAGCTCGTGTGTGTGTGTGTGTGTGTGTGTGTGTGTGTGTGTGTGTGTGCGTGTGTGTGTGCGTGTGTGTGAGAGAGACCAACAGACTTGGACCTTGTTCGCTGCTAATCTTGCACACTACTTGAGCCATCAGGCTAATTTCTTTGTGCACATTCATGTCTGTATGCTGACGAACCACTCACAATTTTTGAAAAGCATTTTGTATCCACTCTGATCATCTCAATAGCAATATCTCAAGAACATGTTGAAGGATTTTCTTCAAACTCAAGAATGAACTGATTGAACTTCACATCCATTGCACTCTCATGAACACAGTATCTAAGGAAAGCATGGAGATAATTTCATTTTTCAATTTCATAATTGGTACATCCACTTGGATTCGAGGATGAACTGATTAGCCACTGTGACTTCACAAAACATATTTTTGGCCAAATGTGCTGTGACTAACTAAATTATTCTCATAGTCGATTAATCGGTCGATTATTGTCTCGATCAATAGGTGTTTGCCCTATAAAGTGTGAGGAAATGTCCAAGAACGATGAAAAATGTTAGTCAGTGTTTCCCAAACCCAAGATTACGTCTTTGAATGTTGTTTTGTCCCCAACCCAAATACATTCAGTTTACTGTCAGAGAGGAGTAAAGAAACCAGAAAATACACTTTTAAGAAGCTGAAATTTGATAATTTAGATATATTTTTAAAAAAATTACTCAAACCGATTATTGGATTATCAAAATACTTGGGAATTACTTTGATAATTGGTTAGTAATAGATTAAACGATTAATTGTTGCTGCTCTACACAAATGTCTAATAGGTTGCCAGCAGTGCATTCATGTAAAGTAACTACTTAAATGTAACAAGTTACATGTTATTAAATTACTAAATAAATGTAATATATGTATTTTAGTGACTTATCAAAATGTTAACAATTTCAAAAGGGTTATTCTAGTTTTGAGAATAAAATTAGGCAAATTTTCAGATATTAATTACTGCTGTTAAATCTTGGCTATAGCTTTATATAATATTTATAAACACAAACCTGCGGTTCTATATAGTTTTAGTGGGAGTGATGCCGTGCCTCTGTCCTCCATGTCCTCCTCCCTCCTCGTCTGCCAGTAAAGCAGCAGGGCTGCGTGGTGATGGATAAGGCCGGAGTGCCTTACAGGCTGTGCGGGGGCTGATGAATTCACCTCTCCTCCTCTGAGTCTGATCTGACCCCAGGCTCAGCATGAACTGCTGCATCTCCAAAGCCCAGAGCGCTACAGGCCTCCACACAGGAACACGGAGCCCTGTGGCCAGTACACATGCACCTCCCGAAGCATGCGGAAACATCGCCGTTTAAATGGAGCCTTCACTTAACCTTCAGGCAGTCACTCTGAGATTCAAACTCTGTATTTCAATCCATGCAAAACTTAACAACCATGCACAGTGTTTCTCACTGTGTTCAGACTGTGGCTGATGAGCACTGACAGTTGTTTTTAACTTTCCTCTTGCTTTTCACTCCTGTCACTGAGATAAATGGAAGAGTACAATGCCCCTGCACCAGGTAATATCAAAACCATGAGCTGCTTCAGAAAACACAACTTCAATTACACTGCAAGCTGCTGTGAGTTGAAGAAAGTTTACTGCTAAGCCAAAATGATGTCAAGGCATTGAAACTGTGAACTGTCACTGATATTTTCAATAAATCTAAATAACTACAAATTAAAAAACACAAATAGTGCAACATGTATGGATATATTACACCAGAATTAAGAAAAAAGATCAAATATACATCAAATACTGCCCATAAAGCTAACAAATTGAAACAATCTGCATTATGTTCTGTTTGGGAAAAAAAGTTTCATATTGGCACATATCAGACAACATATATGCTGATACTGATATAAGCTGATATAGTTGAGATATGCCAGTATCAGGCTGATAATATTGGTTGGGCTCTAATAAACATCCAAATAAACAGTCTTGTAACAGTCAATCAACCGACTGGCACAGGATTTTTGATACAGATGCCACCCCAAGCATTGTTTTTGGGCTCTAAATCAAACTAAGACATATGTGATATGTTATAACTACTGCTTTTTTTTTTTTTTGTTTGTTTTTACGTACACCAGTTATACACTAGTATTTAGTCCTGAATATTTTGGTATTTTTTCCACCTTTGTATCACTGTGTTTCTGTGTAAACAGTCTGCCCTAAGGAAGCAGTAAACTTCTCCTTTCTTCAGGGGCCACAGAGTAGTCTCACTGGTTTTATAGGTGTCTTTTAATTAGCCACTAATGAAGACAGAGCGGAAATGGTTCCACTGATCAATTGTGCACATAATTAGATCAGGGATTTTATAGTGAGAAGTGGAAAGGAGGTGGAGAGGAGAGAGAGGACGACCACATGCAAACACACATGTGCTGGAAGCCTATTAGCTGTCACATGGTGCATTCAAGTGCTTCTCTTCAACGGTCAGAAATACAAATTGTGTTGTGTTTTATTGGTAAATGTGAGCTAAATACATCCCATTGCAAAAGAGTCTTTTTTATCTGTTGTTGGCTTCTATGCTCACTACCGCCTAAATGTAATGTGTCAGCAAGTAAGCTATCATAGGAAATCCAGATTTTCCCAGTCATACCTTGTTAAGCCATTCATGTGGATCCCAAGTTTAATGCAATATTTCAGACAGCGCCTGAAGGCAGCCGTGCTCAGCAGTCTGCCTATTGTTGCATGATGATGGAGGAGCTCATACAGCAGCAGAGAGCGGTGTACCGCTGATGTCTGGATGACTGATACACAGGATGGATAGATGCTGCCCCCTGCTGACACAGGGTGATTTTGTTTGCCACTTACAGTTAATAATAGTCGACATCATCATCATTGCCTCAAAACGCTGCTTATATCAGTAACCTCTCTGGGGGCAGAGGGAAAATGACTCACAGACAAGATAAGATAGTATCACTTGGACTGTACATACCCAGTGTTCTCACATTTTCTCTCGATCCACAGAACATTTCCTTCAAGTGAGCCCACTGATGAATAATGAGATGCAATCAATTCGTATCACTGTGGTTTAACAAGGTGTGGCAGTCACTATTCCTCAGTTTAATGAGTCAGTATTTTGAATGAGGACAAATTCCTGATTTGCAGCTTTAATTTGATGGTATTTACATTTTAGTGGGTGAAAAATTGTAGTCCTATAAAAAAGGTTATTGTGCCATTTAAGTGTTGCAGCACAGAACCAAATTAATTCAATAAATTGTTGAATTGTCCACATGTTTGCAGACTTTGCTGTATTCCCATATCTAAGCAATATAACCTAGGAAAAATAACCCCAACGTGTCCTCTCTTGTCATGTGATGTCCTGCATTCAATGATTTTTAACATGGTCTCTCTTTAACAATATCAGTCATCTTATTTCTTACCTTTACTAGTAGAATTAAGTCTGGTTGGAAATTAAACAATATATTTGTTAGAATGGACCGAAATAAAAAAGGGATATACTATACTGCTTGCATTAGTGATATCACATACACACACAGTTAACTTTCATTTTATTAACCAGTGATTGCAGGAATGAACAATATATATATA
>JAJHUR010128894.1:0-13545 GCA_027495735.1 Lutjanus campechanus | reverse complement strand
GACAATGATACACTTTCCTCAGTACACTGACCTGGAACAACGCGAGTGTGACGTGCGTGCGCGAGCGTCTGGGGCGACGAATAATGGCCCTTTGTGATTGGTCCAGACCTCACAGGTGATAACAGCCGAATAAGAGTTGTCTTTCTTCATATGGAAACGTTTTTTTTTCTTAAGGGTGAATTAAAATGCTGATTTTAATAATTAAAAGTTAAGAAATATATATTCACCCAGTCATTTAGGGTGACAGTCATTGTCAGTGTGTAACACTGCATTTTCTCTTTTTTCAGTGAAAATGTGCAAAAACACTAATAATAAATTATAAATAGGATGTTTTGAAGCAAATAGTTTTGACTCAATTTGTCCTCTGAATGATCAATATCTTCTGATGAACATATACAGCCATTTTTTTATACGTTTAATTTTGATATTAACTGGGTAGAATATCGCTATCGCGATATCGCGATATCGCGATAGTATCGTATCGTGACCCAAGTATCGTGATACGTATCGTATTGCAACATCCTTGCCAATACTCACCCCTAGTAATAGTGCACCACAGATGTGTATGCACACAGTTTTCTTGTGTAATTAGATTATTATCCAAGGCTTTGTTTGAAATCACTTCCTATTTATTAAACAAATAGTAATTTACTCCTGACTTTAATAGAGTAAATTATTGAGTGACTATTACAGGGAATGGTGGATGAGGAGGTGACGCAGCCTAACAGTATTTGAGGCTTTCTCTAGGATTTATTTTAATCTAATCTAATAAACCGTTTTTGATAATCTGCACAGTTTAACACTAGAAAATGATGCCTAAAACTACAAAAATAACCCCCCTGTTGTACAAAACCAGCTCTGTTTAACTCTGAACTGATACTTACAGTCTGTGATTTGCTCATTCTTAACAGGGACGTGGCCCAGTGGGAGGGTACGGGGTAGGGTTAGGGTTAGCCATAACCCCCATACATTTTCAGGGGATGCATTTTCAGCAGCCCAGATGCTACTGAACATCACACTATGGGCAGCAGTTTTTGTAGTCTCACTGTTTTGTGACTACATGTTGCTCTTTCTCACTTAGATCATCAAGGTGACACTATTCTATAAAGTATATGGACAATGATGAAACAGACAGAGGGGCGGGACTGAGAGAAAAAGGCGCAATTATAAATCTGTCTGCCACTCCAGCACCACGGACAGCACCATCTATTCATTAAAACACAGCACAGTTGGGCTACTGATAGTTTTTGTGATGTGCAAAGACAGCTATGGAGTTACTAATATGAAGTAGCCACATTGATGGTGAGCAGTATAGAGAGGACGGGAAACGAGGGACAAAGACATGGTAAACGACATGCACGAGATTTCTGGCCGGACATGAACCAGGGATGTTGTCAGTGCTCTGACCCTCAGGCAACACTGCAGTCTACAGTATTATACAAATCTGTGATTACACAAGATATTGGATTCTGATGTGTACCAAGCCAGACTAAAATGACATGATCACAGCCTAACACTCGGTAGACATGATGTCAGTCAAGGTTCTGTCAGTGCAACTATGGTGGAGATTGATGTGAAAAAGTTAATCTATCTGAAATCGTCAAAACGTAGTCGTCAGGTTTTTTTGGTGTCAGACCTGAACTGATAAAAGAACAAGTGCTTCTCTCGGGACCCCACATTTAGCTCTGATGTCCGACAAGTGAACAAGGACGAATCCATCATACATATTAGAGGAGACTCAGACAGACAGACATAAGGCCCAGAGGATCAGAATGCAATCCAGCTGCTGTACAAGATGTCATGTGTTGAATAAGTGATGGTGAATCCTGAAGAATGTAGTAAGAACTCTTCGAGACCTGCAACATGCTATGGCCATGCACCCTAAGCCTGCTTTGGCCGAAGGTTTCTGCTTCATAAAATTAAGTTTTTCCAAGTCACTGTCATCTAATGCTTCCTCCTTCTCAATAAGTCTAAGTCTTTACATTTTTTTAAATCAAGATTACGGTGTAGATTTGCTCTATATGAAAAGTGCCCTGAGATGACTTGACTATTCTGTATATTCAGTGGGTCAAACACAGACAAGTACGAGTAAATGGAGTAGACTCTGGTCACACTAAAAACACTATCATAATTAATGCATGGAGGCCTTGGATGGGCTGCGCGTGCTGCTGGAGCCTCGGTCCTGACCAGCGCTACTGCTGAGTGAACACACCCAGAGTGGACGAGAGGCGCCTGCGAGAACAATGTGGATTTAATCAGTCTCTCGGCTGGAGATGTCCAAGTTGGTCTGCGCCTCCACCGCTTAGTTTAACAATGCAGACGGCAGCAGCATTTTGATCAGGCGAGCCTTCGATGCAGCAGGTCCCGGACATAGGAAGTGACAGCATCAGTAATAGAGCCAGGGAAGTGCTAAACTGTGCAGGAAAAGTGATGAGGAGGGGGGGCTTTCTGCTGACACAGGAAAGAGGGAGGTATCAAATGTCAAGAGACACATTAATTCTACTGTAAGACTGGATAAATATGCAGGGAAAGGTTTTGTTTGTGTCAGTGTTTGTGCTCCGCAGGGTATACTGTATACATGTACTCAGGTATGATGAAGGAATGGAAATGGACACGGGTTGGGCGATTTTTCAGCCACCGTCAGCTAGAGCTGGGCAATATATCGATGTTATATTAATATCACGATAGGAGACAAGATATCGTCTTAGATTTTGGATATTGTTATATCATGATATGGCAGAAGTGTTGTCTTTTCCTGGTTTTACCCATATAGTCATTGTACCCATGTTACTGAGTATTATCTATCAAAAATACTCTTTTGTTAAAGCACCATTGAGCATTCCTGCAATATTGTTGCAATATGAATAAATATCGATGTATTTGGTCAAAAATATTGTGATATTTGAATTTGTCCATATTGCCCAGCTCTGCTTAAATAACAGTAGCCAAAAGTTTGCTACGTTTTGTGCCCCGTGTATGATAACTTGGTCCAATGAAGAAAATAAACTCACATAGTGTCAAGAAATAGGGATGCACCGATCGACCGGCCAGTTTTCAGCGTGACCGGTCAACGTCGCATATCTGATTCTGTGCCCGTCATATTCACACACATGTCCTTCATAGTCTTGTCGGTGTTTATTATAAACATCCAATTTAATTTTACATGAAATGTTGCAAAAATGTTTGTGAATGTGGTCAATTATAGTTCTTAGAAAGACTGAAAATCAGAATCGGCCAAAATTGGTATCGTAAGGTCGGGCCCTTAAAAAAATCGGAATCGGTGCATCTCTAGTCAAGAAATTTTCCTTATTAAACATTCTGAATCCAAATTTCTCCCCTTTACTAGTCTGACTCAGCAGATGTAGAGCTATCAACCTACATGCAGTGATTTAGTTATTTTAATGCTAAGGCTCGTCTCCTAATGTGCAAGTGTTTCACCAAAGCAAGTTACCCCTGGAAACTAGTTTACGGGGGCAATGTGGCTGCATCCTGGGCTTCACGCTGCCCAAGATGATTGTGATTGGTGTAGAGACAAACAAGCCACTGTTTGTTTTCCCCCTATAGCAGATTGATAACACAGACCTTTGTCCAGCACTGAGCTGTTGAGATAAGTCCTATTTCATTCAAACACGACAGAAAAATGTAAAACTCACCAAAACCATCTTTGATGATCTTTCCATTGTTTTAACAATCACCTACTCTGGTTTGGTTCCTAATAATGAATGAATTAATAATAATAATAATAAATCAATATTTCACTGTTAGATGTGAAAACTGTCTGGCTGTTTTCCTCTCATTGCTCCACCAGCTAGATGCACTAGCGTTCAGCTGAGAGGGTGTGCTCTGTGCTGCTGAATCAAAGTCCAGTCGCCCAGCCCTATTTAAATTCCATTGTCATCTTTTCATCGACTGTTGATATTAAACGTGTTATCTGATTTATATCTTTCACGCCACCTCGTCCGCTCTAACTGCACAAGTCACTTTCTGAGTATAATGAAGGCATTGTTCAGTCCAACTTCTCTTATTGATTGAAGGCAGTTGATTTGACTGACTCAACCACTCTATTGATCCTGCATGCTATTTAAAGAGAGTTTGGTGTGGAGGTAAACAGAGCGTTGGTCGATAATCAGTGGCCAGAGATAAAATCATAGCTCCCGCTGCGCTCTGACATGCTGATCTCCAGCTGAGCGTTACAGCCGCTGGACTGAGCAGCATCACAGACCATCAGTTTTGGACAAGATGATGCCTTTTGTTATAATTGAGCAGGCAAGTTTTACAGTTTACCAGCTTTGCAGGCTGTCGGAGGTAGAATTGAAGTCCTGGCCTCATGTGGTACACTGTCTTGTATAATGATCACAAGGATAAACACCACTGCCATGACAACAGCATGTTGCGGCTGTCTGAAACACACGGCCTTGGTCCGTCTCAAGTGCACATGATGACAGATGCTATGCTCCTGCTTTAATCAGAGTAAAGTTCACATTGCTGCTCTTTCCATTCTAATGAAAAAATGCTGGAAAAAAAGCAGCCCTGGCCTTTTTCAGTCTATGCTTTCGGGGAATGGTAACCTCCATGCAAGTATGCCCTACCACACCAATCGTATAATTCTAATCTGATGTGTGGGTTGGGGTTGTGTGTGTGTGGGGGGGGGGTTATGAGAGTAGTTGTGGCACTTTCACAGGGCAAAACAGCCCACAACCACTGTGAAACCTGCAAAGGCACTGGTGATGTTTAAAAAGACCTCTTAATGGTGGAATAGCATTTAGCGGTGCTAATTTTGCAGCATTTATCGCTTCACAAGCAAGAGACCATTTGTACCTTTTGCACTCCCTTAGCTTGCTGCAAATGTCATTCACTGCCAATTTACATGCAATTAAAATAAAACATTGTTGGATTCCGTTTTTTAAAAAGCATAAAAATCAATGCGCCAGAGATAATGTCCTTTTATTGCTTGACTTCTTTTTGTTTTGAAAAACCAGGTTCTGCATAAACCACCAGCCTGTTGTCGCTCCCAGTTCACATCCCTCTGCAACTCATACAAACGGATTACTTTAATGTTAGTCCATCCACGTCAGGTGCTGTAGTTTACAGAGCGAGAAAAGTCGGGCGTGAAAGTCCTAAACCTTTCCAAACTGCGACTGTGTCAACCACGTACTGAAAGTCTTTCTGGCAGTGTCTCTTACAGCTGCTAAACGTACCTTGTGCATCAGTATGCGATGCAAAAGTGCGTGACAAAGACATCTGTATTTGACGAGATGGGATGAGGACTGTTGTACCCACACCCGACTTGAAAAGGACAGTTCGGACGGGGATTCAGGTGTGTAATGCTAATGTAGCCTTTCAGTACTAGCCTCAAGCAGAGATGGAAAGCAGGCTACAGAGGTCTGGTAGGCTCACTTCTTTTTTACACCACTCCCCCAGATATTTGTTCTCTCAAAGTCCTGGAAACAGACTTGATGTGTAAAATCATTGCACCTCCCCAACTGTGTTAATGAGAACATCCTGAAAATAAAACATATGAAGTTGTTAACATGCTGGCAAACAATTGCACATCCACCAGATGTGGATAGTGCTGGGTATCATTTAAAAAAAAAAAGACGATACCAGTACCAATACCATTACCCTTAAAGTGACTCCAATATAATCTCTTTGATACCTTTTTTGGTGGCGTCTTGACATACTGAACTGCCAACACAGTCAAACACAACATGCTCAATTTCACCACACTACAAATAGTATGGGTTGTAGCTGCTGTGGTAGTGGGCCAGTCACATATTACATTAAATCAAAGAACCTTTGTAGTGATTGGCTGCGACCAAAACCGTACAAATAGTAATTTTTGTCTAGATTTGGGTACATAAAGGTGGAAATGCAGGTATTGTTTGACTGGAGAAGTTTTGATACTTCTTGGTACTAGGCTATTCTGGTCAATACCTGCAGGACAAATTCTTCTAAAATAGTGAGAGTTGCTCGTTCTTAAAAGAATTACAGATTCATGTGAACTTCCCCTGCTTGCCTAAAAGTTAATGAGTACCAAGTTTCAGACATGGAGCAACATTAGCATTCATTTGAAGTGTCTGGCTGCCTGACAAGTGTACTTTAGTGGCTAAATGTTCCACTGTGTTCACTCGCTAGTTGCTAGCTCTGCCTTTGCTGTTAGGATCAGCAGGTTGATCCCTAAAAACATCTGCCTGTTGCAGCTGGAAGTGGTCAGAAGCTTTGGGTCAGACAAACAAAACGGCTTAAATTAGCTGAAAAAATGCTAAAATGTTTTGTAGATCTGCAGGTAATTGCAAGGTAGGGCAATTCTGTGTAGGTTATACATAGTGATTGGACTCATTATTGGTGTAAGAATATTGATTAGTGCTGCTTTAAACATTAGCTATGCATTTGCACTTCGCATGTGAAGACAGGCTTAAAAATCAGGAAACCAATTCTGGAGAAATATAGCTGATTGTTGAGGCTTATTCCCGGGTTGCCAAGTCACAAACGTAAAGCATCAGTGTTTGACGACCTGAGAACGAGACTCAACAATCACCTGTCTTTCCCCAGAATCACTTACCCCACCTTCAGTGTGGTTTTCTTGTCTGTGAAACTGTATTTACGTTCTACTTAGGATCTAGCCCAGAAATGTCATGTAAATGCCCCTGGGATTCAACAAGTCCCTGCTCTGGTTTGTATCTTTTTGTTGTTGTTGCTTAATGCAGGTCACGTATTAATGATTAACAGGCTGAATCCAGTTCATGTTTATATCATCTGCATTATCAGGGTCTGTTCCCAGTGCACCCAGTGCCTGTTTATTTTTATTCATGTACCCAGCATTCTCTGGCACTGTGTAATCAAAGCGAGTGGTTGGGGGGGATGAGCTGCAGCTCCACCCTAAGGATCCACCTCACCTCATAAACCAGCACATCAACATATAAAAACATAACAAAAATAGCATGTTTTTAGGGTTTAACATGCATGTTTTCTCTGAGGCCAGTGGTGTGTTATTTGTCCGACCCTCCTCCTCCTCCACCAGTTTCCCACTTCAGCGCTTGTCAGTCACTTTGATGAGCTGTCTGCTACAACCTGGAGCCGTCCACCTCTAGCTGGGGGCTATAAATCTACAAGAGAGAGAGAGAGAAAAAAAAAGAAATAACAGGAATGTTGAGTGTTTTTGAGCAGGTCTTGTCCACCGGTCACGTGTTCCTTGCTGCTTTCTCCTGTTGTTGCTGTGACCTTTCTGTGCCTGACAGCTGCACGACAACAGTAAACAACACTATATATGCCAGGAGCTAGATTTATGTACATGTGCACGTGACATATTATATAAAACACAGGCTAATAATTTATGTTACTTAATGTCTGAATTGGTGCATGTTGTAGCTGTAAAGGGATAGTTTGAGCTATTTGAACTGGAGTTGTGTATGGTACTTATTGATAGTGAGTGTATTAATACCTACAGTAGTGTTGTCAAAAATATAGATACATATTGATTATAAATATTTGAAATACTCTCAATACATTCTGCAGTATTGATACACCAGAATCAGCTGTGCTTTTTTTACACACACGGTGCCCACAAACCCCACCTCCTAAGTAAATAAATTTAGATGCTGTTGTGCTTTACACACAGTATTATTAACTTAACTTAATTTTTTAGATTGATCAGATGATTTGGTTATTTTTAAATGTTTGTAAAAGTGTTCAATTTCTTGTCATGTCACAGTTTTGTTATATCTTTCAAGAAAAAATCTAAAAATTCATGCCCTCAGTATTGTCTGTTTTCCAACAAAGCAACAAAAAAAAGCACAAAATTAGTCACTTAATAAAGGTCCATCCAAAATAAAAGTTCAATACAGTCTGTGTAAGTAAGTGTGCAAATATTTTCACCATTTTACTTTTTACATCGGACAGCGTTTTCTAGCAAGAAACCAATGTTATACAAGCCAAACAGCCCTTTCTCCAGACCAACCAAACTCTATAGCTAAAATCAGTAATTTTACCTCACAGAACACGGGGGGTTGCTGGTCTACCTCTGCCTCAGTCTGCTACTTTGTTTGTGTTATTATGTGACTTCAGTGAATCTGAACCATCCTTTAAAACGCCAGTCACAAAATAACACAAACAAACTAACAGATTGAGGCAGCGGTAGACTGTGCTCTGCGAGGTAAAATGACTAATTTCACCCATGGAGTTTGGTTGGTTTTAAGAAGGCGATATTTGGCTTATATTATGATGGATTCCCACCAGAAAAGGGTGTCTGACAGCAAAGTAAAGTGGTGAAAATATTCTAAATACAGTGTACACTTAAACTGATACTGTTTCTTTTTAGGTGGATCTTTTTTTTTTAAGTGGCTAAAATATATTTTATTGTTGATCCTGTCCACAGCAGTACGATGCTTAGCTTCTGTGCTGGTAATCCTCACTGCCAGGTAATATGTATAACTTCCTCATGTAACCCCATAAATAATCTGTACTATCCCTTCAAGAGAACGGAAATTTCTTGATTTTTACAGTTGCAGCTGAGCCGAGGCCCTTCAATAAGAGTATGTTGGGGGTGCAGAACAAAGAAACAGCTATACGTATCCTCAGGAGCCTTAATCAGTCGAAATGTATTGCCTCGCATATCAGATCAATGTACAGAGGTTGAATGTCACCTAGTGAAATTGGTGAAAGTGAGCCTGCAGGCCATGGGCACCAGCTAATGAAATTTTGATGCAGCTTTATTTAGAACTATATTTTACAGGATTACGTTCCAGGCTCCGTTTCCAACTTCAAAGGCGAGCTTTCACCACTGCTGGGGGTGGAAGCAAGCAAGCAAGCAAGCAAGCCTAGCCACGCCGCCACTCCCCAGAATGGGAAGGTTCCTAACAATTTTGTGCTTGTTTTTTTTTTTCCCCCTCTCTTTCCTTCATCATTCAGAAGGCTTTCAAGTGATCAGTTCTAATCTGACTCACTTTATTTTTCATCCTTTTCCCACTTCGCTCTGTTAATCCATGAAGTGAGATATGCAGCGGGGTTTGTGTGTGGCTCCCTCGATTAGATTAGATTAGTGCTTTCATCACTTGTGGCCAGATGAGAGATAGAATGACTGGGGGTGGAGGGTGTGTGTGTGTGTGTGTGTGGTTGGGGGGGGTGTTTATAGAACTGCCAGCTCTTTCCATTTAAATGGTTCTGGAGTGGTGACAGCTTTACCCCAGAATAAACACTTGATGATGGGCTGTGTATGTTTGATCACGGTAATACGTCTGCTGTTCATATGCCTTCATATCCCAGAGTTGATGTGAATGCATTTCACTGGTTCCATATTGCGGTTGTCTCAATGTGTTGAGTGTTATATAGTAGCACCGCACGATTAATAGTGTTAAGATCACAATCTCCATTCAGGCCTCCGTGCCAACTCATTTTTGTCATATTTCTGCTGCGTTAGCGTTAGCGTTAGCGGGGAGAGCTACCGCATCAAACCGAGTGCACCCAATTTCACCCCCATGAGCTGCGTCAACATATGACAAGTGTGTGTTTCTGCATGTGATGAACTGTGCACGGGAAGAAAGGGAGGAGGGGGGGCAGGACTTGATGCAAATAAATCCTAACGTGTGTGAGAGACGCAGGAGGAAAATGCAAGTAGGGAACGAACGGAACGGAAATGTGTCGGAGTTGCAGAAACTCATGCATGCGAAGGTGAGGAGGAACAAATAAATGTATCCGCCACCGCCTCTGACAAAAATGCTGAATTTGTACCGTGGGAAAAAAAAAAAAATTGTGCATTCCGCTGTGTGCAACCACATTTGACAATGATGTCAGTCAAGTGACTCTGCAACAAATATTATAACGCCGTGAAAGTGCACAACCATCTGAAACATCACAAAAATGCAGCATCATGAAGCTTTCAAGGCCAGGAAAACTTGATGTATAATGTATTAGACTTTCATCATTTGATTTGAATACACTATCACACTTTCCCTCCCAAGTTGGCCAAGACTTTGGGGTGGGGGAAAGGCAACTCAACGCCTTCCCACAGCTGTTTTTCATGCTATGCTATTACTATAAAGTCAAACATGGGTCTGACAGAATTAAATCCATAATGATTCAATCATGTACAGTCTGTCTACAAACTCTGCATGATTGGTTTGCTCAACAAACATCACTGCTTTTGTGGACACGGGCTACCTCTGGCTACAGTTGAGCTGTGTATTAATTACAGTTGTTTTTATTTCCTTTTACCCAGCGGAGTCGAACAGTACACTCATCTGTTCAGAGACACAGCACAAGCATTAATGTTTTAGGGGGTAGTCCGTGGTAGTCCATGAATAGTTCCCATTCTCAAGGGGAAAAAAAAACAAAGACGTATAGTTCTTTTTTGAACTACACACACACAGTAAACATTGTTTCAAAGGTGTCTTAAAGAGCAGATAAGAGTTTCAGCTGTGTTTTTCAGTCACCTTTCTCGTGTTCGTGTATTTTGTTGCGGTTATAAAACAAGTCTTCATGCACTCAACGCTGTCCCTGAACGCATCCTGACACTGGCAGAAGACTGAATCTGCTGCTGCTGTCTTGCTAATGGGGTTTCTCTCTTTATGCAGGCTGTGTAGATGTGTTCAATTTAGCGTTCCATGCAGTTGCATACGAGTTAGAGATGTTCCGATACCATTTTTTCTTTCCTGATGCAGAGTACTGATCAGATAATAAAATATGTGCATAAATGTGTTATTTTTAACAGCTGTGTGTACTATTAAACATGTATGGATGTGATATGATTGCTATCATTGTTGTATGGCCTGGCTTGTTGCGGGGAAGTAGCAAGGTTCCATTTTGGAGCTAATAGATGACACACTATCTGATCGGTGCATAGAAACACATACTCGCCAGCACTTAATCCAGCATTTTAAGCTGCATCAGAGGAATTTCCAATACTGGTATTAGTGTCAAAACAACCCAATATGGGTTATTTTTTTAAGAAAGCAGTGTGTCTTTTACCAGTAATGATCATATTGTTTCTTTTGTCTGCATGAAGACGATGTGGAGCAGTAAACAGAGTTTCATAAAAAATGGTAGTGCTGCAACTAACAATTCTGTTCATTATTAATAAATTTATTGTTTGGTCTATAACGTGCCATAAAATACTGAAAAATTGCTGATTGCTGATATGTTCATATTGCAACCAACAGTCCAAAACCCAAAGCTGTTCAGTTTATTTCAGAGAAACTGGGCAGCAGGCTGCGGATTCTCACTTCTGCCAGTAAAAATAAAAAAAAAACAAATCCCCTCGGTAAATCATAATATCATCAGAAGTTCTAATTATGATATAAAGATGTAAATTTAGAAGAAATTTGACTTTTTATCTCATGGTTTAGATTTTTTTAATCTCATATTTGACTTTTTACTGCATAATTATGACTTTTTATCTTATAATTTAGATTTAACCTCATAATTATGACTTTTTATTTCATAATTATGACTTTTTATCTTATAATTTAGATTTAACCTCATAATTATGACTTTTTATTTCATAATTATGACTTTTTATCTTATAATTTAGATTTAACCTCATAATTATGACTTTTTATTTCATAATTATGACTTTTTATCTTATAATTTAGATTTAACCTCATAATTATGACTTTTTATTTCATAATTATGACTTTTTATCTTATAATTTAGATTTAACCTCATAATTATGACTTTTTATTTCATAATTATGACTTTTTATCTTATAATTTAGATTTAACCTCATAATTATGACTTTTTATTTCATAATTATGACTTTTTATCTTATAATTTAGATTTAACCTCATAATTATGACTTTTTATTTCATAATTATGACTTTTTATCTTATAATTTAGATTTAACCTCATAATTATGACTTTTTATTTCATAATTATGACTTTTTATCTTATAATTTAGATTTTTTTAATCTCATAATTGAGTTTTTACCTCACAATTATAACTTTTTATGTCATATATTTTATCTCTTTTACTGGCGGAAATGGGCTTCCATAACTGCTAATATTTGGTACAGCTGCTTGAGAAATCAGTCTTGACCGGAATCATGCAGCCCTAGCGGACAGGATAGAGATCAGATTAAATCATAAACCAGGTGTGCAGTGCAAGCACTCATACTGCAGTCCCCGACATGTGATGAATATCCATGTTGCGTTCGGATACAGTCAGCCTTCGCCTTTGGCCTTCTCCCTCCTCATGACGACCTCTCTCCCTCTGGTTGTATCTCTTTGCACGTCTCTCTGTTCCCCTCTTTCGTCCCTGTCTTTCTCGTCCTCCTCCTGCTGGATGGATGGTCTGCAGCTAAACTAGGTGCAGCAGCTGGTGCCCCAGGAGATCGCTGACCTGGGGTGAACACCGAAGAACAGTCAAATTAACGTTTTATTTCATTACTCAACATTGAAACACCAGCAGTCCTCAATGTCATCCAGAGGGTAAACGCTGCTCGACCAGGGGGGGAAACAACAACAACAACAACAACAACATCACAACACAGTAACACACAGCACATTTGCATCTCCAGCACCGGAAGCAACACCGGTGTTTATTTAAATTTTTCTGTGTATCTTAGACTATAACAGTTATTTGTAATGCCGACAGCATCTCACTCTTCCTGTTGTCTCATCCTCTCTTTATCTCTGAGGGTGCAGTATTATGTCATGCAAACAGATTGGGCCAGCGGTAGCCAGAGAGCACCTCCGGCTGGTTGGATGTGTTTGTTAAGCATGATAATTCACTGTGGGGAGAGTGCCAGAGGGAAAAAAAAAACCCACACACACACACAACTCACAACTGCCACCATTTCAAAGATAGTCTGTAACTGTGCAGTCTTTCTCTGTCTGGGCTTTCATCCTCGTGGCTCAGATGATTCCATATCTTATATAAGGAGAGATTAAGAAAAAATAAATAAATTATATACGCACACACAAAAAAGGAATCCAGACAAAAAGGCTTCAAACAGCCAGCAATTAGGAATCAGATATGCAGCGTGTACGCTATCTCCCTCTGCCACTGCATCTAACTCACTTTGCTGACTGCTGTGACATTTTTGTGATCGTAGAAAAGTGCAGTGGCTGAATTTATTGTTCCGGGGCCTCTGCTTTTTTTTTTTTTTTTTTCTTTTTTTTTTTTTTTCCTGAGCTCTGTTGCCTAAGGTTGGGCCTGTGACTCATCATAAAAGAAGGAGAGAGTTAGATAATGTGGAGCCACCCCGAACAAAACACTCACTGCATACAGAGAAAGAAATATCATATTAGAGCAAAGAAATGTGGTCAAGTTCAATAACTTGAGTGCTCTGTGGACATTATGTGAATGCGCATGAGGTGAGGCCGCTGCACAGCAGAATCATACTAATGAGGCTCTGTGCACAGGGGGATAGGAATAGATGACTGAGAGGAAGGTATGGAAAACATAACATAAAGACAGCTAGAGCTCACGGCAGGTTTATCATCATTTTCCACAGCTGATATGCAGAGCTACACAACATTTCTCATCATCGGCATTCAGTTGACTTTCAAAGGAGGTCCAAAGTCAGAAAATAAGTGTCAATTATTTATTAT
>JAJHUR010128891.1:2655-61992 GCA_027495735.1 Lutjanus campechanus | reverse complement strand
GATTTTTCCCAACTCTCAAGAATGGGTGACATATTCTGTATATTGTTGGTCGATATATCTATCAGCATTTTTATTCCCTAATATCACTATTGATCCCAAAAATCCAGTATTGGTCGGGCTTTAACTGTAAGTTTGACAACCAGCAGCGAGTGTACTTTAACCTTCACTACCTTTCGTCTGCATGCAGCTTTATGGTTGTGGGGTCCGTCCACTGCTGCCCTGCTCGCCTACCTCCCGGCCATAAACCTGACAGAGTGGCGTTCCGCCTCTCCCCTCGCCTTCATGTCTAACCTGATGCCAGCCTCCGCTCCGGTTCCTGCGCCTGTCCCCGTCCCTGCAACAGAGACTCCAGTGGAGCGAACCCCAGCCACCCCGATCTCACAGGCACCAGTAAGATACGCAGATAAAACAGTGAAAACATTATGAAAAATCGCAGAGTGATTGAGTGTCTGTGTGTAGCCAGTTTCACACATTCAGTCTATCCCTGAAATGTTCAGCAGCATTTCCAGCATGCGGTCATGTGTGAACATTGCAGAGACGAGCACAGAAAGGGTTACATCCATCTGAATAAGGTTTCACATTGAAAGCATTTGAACCAATCACGAGCCTCCAACGACTGGATATACGACTCTAAACATCAACACTCTTTGTTGATGTTCATTTTAATGTATTGAATGCATGTGTCTGAGTCAAGTAGACCACATTACACATTACATTACAAAAGCAGTGGACAAAAATAACTCCTTTCTGCCGTGGTCCTGAAAATAACCATAAATACACGTACCTCCATCTTCTTCTTCTTCTTTTGCTGTTGAATTTCGTGGTGGCTGGCATCCTTAAGTGTTACATTACCACATGGGTGGCAACGGTATGAGATTTTTCTCTGTACGATAACCGTCTCGGAGGAATGGTGCTCAAAACCTACATTAAAACAGTTAAAACATGACAATGAGTCCTGGCGGAGTTACCCCAAATTAAAAGCCAAGTAAACAAATATGTCTTTAATTTCTTTTTAAAAGTTCCACAGGAGTTTTCTAAGATCCCAGGGGAGGGAGCCATAAAAACAGAAAGCAGCCTCACCACATTTCTTGTGGGACACTTCAGGAACTTCTAAAAGAACGACAGTGGAGGATCTGAGAGTTCTTGTTTGGACATGAAATCAGAGGCTGATATAGGAGGATGTTAGGTTACATAATGCTTTACAGATAAGTAGAAGGACTTTAAAACCAGCTCTAAAAGATGCGGGTAGCCAGTTCAGTGCTGTGAGCAGAGGAGTGATCAAATTAACTGTAATTTTCTTTAAGACTTTTTGGGAAGACAGGTGAGAAGACAGTTGTATTAATCTAAGTGGCTGGTAATGAAAAGCAAGGCAGGTTTGTTTATATAGCACCATTTAGACGCAAAGCAATACAACATGATTTACTGGTGCATAGAAATAAATTAAAATAAGACATTAAGAAAATATTAAAATCACATTTAAAAGACAATAAAAACTTAAGACAAAACATTTATTCTCAAATGTATAGTTAAAACAATTTCCCTGTACAATGAAATTTCTCCTTCCACTCTTAATGCTGTTAAACAATAAAACATGCACATATAAATACAGGAATATAAAAACACACAAAGATATTAGAAGAGAAAGAATGAACATTGGATAAATAGTTAAAACATTTGCCTTTAAAAACAACAAAAAGCAGAGGCAAACAAAGTCATAGTGACATAACTTATTGTTAAAGTAATCTGTATCTACTTTATTTGAAAGCTGTAGTAAACAATAATGTTTTAAGCCTTAGACTAAATGTGCTGACCTCAAATATTCAGGAAGTTTGTTCTACAGGTAGGGTGACTAAAAACTAAACAATGCCTCTCCTTGCTTTCTTTTGATCCTGGAAACACTGAGTAAACCTGTTCCAGGGTCTGGGTGCTTCAGACTGTACGTGAAAATCAGAGATGTATTTTGGCCCGAGACTAATTAGTGTTTGATAAACAGTGATGGGATTAGTGAGTTTAAAACGGTCTGATCCTAGTAATTTACTGTGAACTGTGTGTGGATGAGACTTAAATGACCTTATTACATGATATGTTGTTGTGTTTTTTTACAGACAGACACTGTTTTAGAGATAAATAATGTCATAGTGTGTCTGGTGCAATGCAATGGCTGTCTTGGGAGTCACCACAAAATTATAATTTGTTTTCTGGTTCCTCCTTCGTTCTCCTCCTCAGCCCGTTCTTGCCCCTGTGGCAGTCTCTGGTGTGGACTTAGAGCGACTGGAACGTGTAGAAAGCCAACTAGCCCTGCTCTGGGAGCGAGTCCAGCAGGGTGACCAGAAGCAGGAGCAGCGTCACGGTGACATCTTGGGTCTCTACAGCAGCCTGAGGGAGCAGCTCCACACTGAGACTGACAGGGAGACCCTGGGACTGTGGGTGTCCTCCCTGCTGGAGCAGAGACTTGGCGTGTTGAAGGGAGAGCTGGAGCAGGAGAACACGGACAGAGCACAGGTAGGGAGATGAAGAGAAGACTTACAGGAGCAACATTTTGCTTCAGAGGTTTACCTTCAAAGGTTTACATGTGTCTCACAGTCTTTTTTTTTCTGTGCTCCATGCAGAGTGCAGAGCAGCAGAAACAGCACCAGGAGAGTCAGGCAGCACGGCTGGCTGACTTAGAATTACTGCTCAAGGCTTTGGCTGCCAAAACTGAGGTATGCACAGCAGATTCACTGCTTTTCCACTGGGGGGAAAAAAACCTTGAAAACATTTGTGCAGAATGCTTGTGAAAATGTGGCAAGATGGCTTATTTATTTTACATTATTTGTTAGTTATTTTGATAGTTTTAATTTTTCAGGTTAATCACAAATTGTGCCAGTGTTACCTGAACATCTATTTGAAACTGCTGTCTTTGGTCCCAATGTTAAATTAGCCATAAAACATAAATCATTAGCCTCTTCAAGTCTGCAGGTACTGCATTTCCAATATTCAGAATTGGTATTAATCGATATATTGATGTTTAGCTAGAGTATGTACTGTTAGCATATGAAACTAGATGGCCCAAGGCTTCCATTGGTACCTACCATGTCTTGTCAGCTTGTCAGGAAGTTTGCTAAATAAAGGCTTGGCTGTTTTCAAAGAGGCTTGACCTTTCCTCAAGATATCTGAATGACAACAGGTTCTGTAGGTATCAAGGAGTCTCTCCTTTACAGACTTGCCTACTGTAAACTGATCCCATGCAGTACTCATTTGTGACAGTCACAGCATAGTTTTTTTCCTCAGTGTTCCTCAAGGTCTTGGTGTCGTAATATGGTATTTTGGTCAAAAATGGTTAAATTATGCATCAACCCAAAAACTGCTACAACAACTTATGAGATATATAGAACATGAGAATGGCCATCATATGCTTCAATCACAGTGTTCTAAGCTCTTGCACACTTCAGACTTTTAAAATGCAAATATTAGTATGTTTATTACAGATTTATGACTAGAAAAGCTCGACCCACAGGGCTTGGCTGGATCTTAAAATAATCTTCAGACTGCCAGCTTTCAGATTATGTTCACCACTTCTATGTAGCAAATACTGCTGACCTGCTGTCTCCCTCTAAAATTGTAAATAAACGTGAACATAAATAGATAAAAAAGCTTTCAGATTATGTTTACTGTTCCTATGTAACAAAGTAGAGAATATACTGTAGAGTGTAGGTCAAATGGTGAACATTAACAAGGAACACACAAGACGTGCAGTCGTGCAAAGCCTGGAGGGTAATTATTAGCTTACAAAACTGTAGTACAGGTATTGAAACAAAAGGTGGTGGCACATGTACCACAACAGTATTAAAAAGACAAAAGAATATCCTGACAAGCTCAGACAGGTGAGGACAGACAAGAACAGGTATGCAGACAGATTTTGTTTGAAGTGTGAATAAAGAAACAACAGTGCTTTATCAAATATTTAATGGGAGTGTGTTCCTATGTAAATCTTATTATCATGAATTTGTCTGGGAGGAGTTTTGTGTTTTCTGTGTCATCATTAATCCTCATGTATGTTGTGTGTTGTAGGAGGTGCAACAGAAGCAGCAGCAGTACGAGCATGAGAAGCAGCAAAGAGAGACAGAGGTTGTCCCCTCAGCAGAAGTCACAGCTCCTGTCAGGTAAAAACAAAAACAAAACACAACACACATATAGCTGCATTTTCACCAAAAATTTAAGGTGTAGAACCCTTGAAACCTATATCTACATGTTCCTAAACCCTAGATCTGATTTGCATTTCCACCACAAACTGTACTCTTAAATATAGGTGGGGTTGTTACCAGGGCTTCAGGGCTAATCTCTTTCACTTTTCCAGCATTAGGGAAACAAGAAGACTTTTCTTTGTCTTGAAAAGCTGCAGTATTTATTAACTGACACACTGTAACCTGTACTGCCCTGCTCACTTGGAACTGCAAGAGAGAGGCATACCTGTCAACACTGGGATTTGAAAATAAGAGAAAATATGCAGCGCCTGCCGCAGGCAGTTGACTCTCACATGACTGTACAAAACTCATGTTATTTTTATTTGTCTACATCAAAGTAAACAGTCTTCTAAAAAATGGGATATTCATAATGCTAACTAGATAGTTAACTAGAAACGGCTCTCAAAGCTCCACCCAGGAGGCAGATCACTGAGTGATGGTTTAAATCTTGCAGAATGCAATCCTGAATGACAGGAAATATTAATCAACTATAATATGTTTTGATCCTATTACACAGTTTCACCATTATTTACATGTGATGCCCGTAGTTACTGGTGGAAACAGCAAATGCAATTTAATACTAAAGGTCACAGAATTCTGGGGCAGAAAAAGAAACTATTGTTGTTTTAATAAAGAAGTCGGACCATAATTGGCCTTTTTTCCATTACATTTTTCATTGTGAGCAACAGTGATCTGATTTTTTGCAGCACACAGCATGAGTGTGTGAACAGCAGCACTCAGTGATTTTTGGTTAGTTGCTTGCAGGTGTGCTTCCTGCAGCTCTGCATCTAACAGGTTAGATATATATCGCAGAGAGTAACAGAACAGTCAGGAGCAGCCACAGTTAACTATCTGCTGTCACAACATGCTGAAAACGACCATTGTCTCGTTTTGTAGACAAACTTTCGATGAACGCCAGTGGTAAAGCTTATTGACAAATTGTGACAAACATAATATTTCCTGCGACTACTTCAAAATAAAAGGCAACACTTGTGAGTTAAGAGCTCTTAATGTGAAGCTGCAGAAGTAGGAAATGTTCAGTTTGCATAAGCAGTAACATAACATTGTGCCTGACTGGGAAAAAACAGGAGTTGACAGTTTGGAGGAGTAATTGCGATTGAAAAATATGGTTGTATTAGTGCCATTCCCAATTGGCACTAATTCAACCATAACCAAACGTAAAAAGATCAGTTCTAATGTGTAACAAACTTAAGTGAACTGCTGAGTGTAAATGCGGCGTTACTAAATGTTTGAATCCACATGTTGAGTTTTTTTTTAAATGTGCTGTTCACATTTTGTTGGCAAGCAGCAGCTCAGATGTGTGTCTTTCCTTCAGTGTTGGTGTGAAGCAGGAGGACCACGATGCTCTGCTGTTGGAGGTGCAGAGACTTGAGATGGAGCTGGGCAAAATCAGACAGGACCTGCAGGGTGTTGTGGGATGTAAGGGCAAGTGTGAACAGCTGGACACACTACATGAGACGGTAAGTAACACAAACATTGACTCCTGTAATATCAATTTATTTAGCCCTTACTTAATTTCTGTTGTTTACATCACCAGATATCAGCCCAGGTGTCCTCCCAGGTGCGTAAGGAGTTGCAGGCTCTGTTCTACGGGTCAGGACAGGAGCAGGGAGAGGTGCCTGAGTCTCTGATCTTCTGGCTATCCCAGCGCTACGTGAGCACACCCGACCTGCAGGGCTTACTGACCTCACTGGAGATGAAAATCCTGAGAAACGTATCCATGCAGCTGGAGCTTAACCGGGCCCAAACCTTGGGTGAGGCCGAGTCCCAGGCCAAGACCATCGTTAAGACTATAAGTGGGACTGTCCAGCACACGGCTACCGCTGAGGGAATGACAGAGGAGGTAATGATTGTACACTTCTGTCTCCAACATCATCATCACTGTGGATCTTTTAATCACATAATCTAAGCTGAGCTCTTTTATAGTGTTTCAGCTCCTATTTAATCTTTTCCTTTTGTTTCATGTTGTCCCCAGCAAGTGAAGGTGATTGTCCAAAACGCTTTGAGGCTCTACTCCCAGGATCGAACAGGCCAGGTGGACTACGCCCTGGAGTCTGGAGGTGAGAAGGAGGCCAAACAGTGATATCAGAGCCTTAATACAGGTCAATAGTTAACCCTGTAATGGGTTGAAGGGATTAGTAAGCTAGCTGCTCCATACCTCAGTGCTGTGCTCTAATGTACGTCTCTTATGTAAAGAGGGTGCGGGTTTTAGCCAGGCCCGAGGACAACAGGGTATTAACAGCTCAGGCACGATTGTCATGTGTGTTACTGATCAGACTGTTGACCTACATGAGAGCATCACTTCACAGAAGGCGTGGCCAGTGAGACGTGTGTCTTCTAGTAGTTAAGACACATCCCATTTAATCATCACTGCGTCCCTGGTTTGATTTTCACCCCCAACTTCGGTCTCTATTTGCCCTCAATCAATACATGCTAAAATACCAAAAATCTAGAGCTACAACTTAATCTGCAGCACAATTACAGTTTCCTCTTAAACTCTGTATGTGTTCAGGTGGCAGCATCCTCAGTACCCGCTGCTCTGAGACGTATGAGACCAAGACGGCCCTCATGAGTCTGTTCGGCCTGCCCCTCTGGTACTTCTCCCAGTCTCCACGTGTTGTCATCCAGGTGAGCCTCACCATGACAGAAATGACTGATTTACAGATCGTGTGTGTGTGTGTGTTTCTTTTAACATTATTTATTGGTTGTTGGCAACAATATATATCAAGAGTTACAGTACTTTTTAGTGGTGCTGCTGTTTTATTTATCAATCTTATTGATTAATTTTAGCCTGATAACTTGCCAGGAATTGCATAAAGGTGCTCCACATTTTCTAAATTTATTTGATTTTCCTCTGACCACATAGGTTAATTTCTCCAAAGCAAGGCAAGAAACCATTTCCTGTAACCACAGCCATACTTTTCACCTGAGCACGATCACTCTACTAGCCTGAAGAAGGCACATATTGATCAAGGGCAGTGCCCTGCTGCCTGATACGAAGTGATCAGGATAAATACCTAACATACAGAGTTTTACCTCTATAGCTGTTATACATGAGGTCAAGTTAATTATGTTCTTCTAGAACAACTGGAGTTTTTGGCATTCCCATGTATGCTGCTGCAGAGTGCCAACATAATATGTTTTTCTTTCAAGCTTAGTATGAGATCCAAGGGACACTAGTGAACTAGAAAATAAATAATAGAACACTCAGTAAACACACCTTGACTTCTGTTATGAAATTGATTTTCATTATTTCTCCCCTCCTAAGCCTGATGTGTACCCAGGCAACTGCTGGGCGTTCAAAGGCTCTCAGGGCTACCTGGTGATCCGGTTGTCCCTGAGGATCCTGCCCACATCCTTCTGCGTGGAGCACATCCCCAAGGCCCTGTCCCCGACTGGAAACATCACCAGTGCCCCACGCAACTTCACTGTTTTTGTAAGAAACATCCTAACAAACGAAAAGCCTTACAACTGGACACTTGTGAGCATGAGTGAGAGTTTTCACTGGTGTTTGTTTGTGTACAGGGTCTAGATGATGAGTACCAGGAAGAGGGGAAGCTGCTGGGCCACTACACATACCAGGAGGATGGAGAGTCACTGCAAACCTTTCCTGTTATGGTAACTTCTATACATGCGTACATTTCTATACCTCCATGTGATACACAGTTTAAATAGTAAAAACAATAGTGATAATATTAAAGAAACATTAAGATTTATTATATAAACAGAGAGATACTGCTACTACAATTTCTGTTAAAATTGCATTAAAAACATTTTTTTCAAACAACTTTTCATTCTTACCTTTTCAATACTACATTCTCCACCATTTCCAGCCACTTTTTTACCTTGAACATCTCACCCCTTCTCTCTCAGGAGCAGAACGACAAGACCTTCCAGATCATCGAGGTACGGGTGCTGTCTAACTGGGGTCATCCAGAGTACACCTGCATGTACCGCTTCAGAGTGCACGGAGAACCTCGGCCTCAGTGAACCAACCACTAACATGAATGCTCATATACGACATATCACACTATCTGTACATAGCTCTCGCCAACTTGTTTAAAAACGGAGGGGACTCGGCAGTACTTTGTGGACGTTTTTGTATGAAAGACACGAAGAAGACAGGAGTCGTGGATTGTTAAAGGAACGTGCCCAGACCGAATCATGAAGATGTGTTATGTAAAGTCGAAAGAATCACAAGAAAGTCTGTATGGGAACTATTAATGATTGCAGAAGAGGAATAGAACCACGGAAGAAGCTAAAACTCCCAGTCCCCTTTTCGTAAAAAGGTGTCTTGCACTGAATCAGCCCGTGAATGGACAAATCCATCCCCCCCTTCTTGGCACCTACCACTTCTACAGGGAGTTGGACGCTTGAAATGGGGGATCACAGACTCATCTCCACCATTTCCTCACGCACCTGCATCTCTGTCTGATTTAGTTTTGGGTTTTTTTTAATCATCTGTATTTAACTTTGATTCCCTGTTAGTTAGTCTGCCATTTTCAGGATCAAAGCCACTGCACCTTTGCCTGCGACGCTGTCCAGGCACATCGCTCCTCTTTGTTGCTGTCAAGTCTCTGCAATGACTTTAACTGAGACTCGACCACACTCACAGCGGGTGTTAATACAGGACATGAAAGGTTCACTACATTCAAGGCTCGGCATCATGCATCCACATAGCCATAACTACGATTTTGTTTTGTTTTCTTTTGGAACTGAGCATGCTGCCTATGGACAGGCTCTGAATGATTTCTCAAGAGGAGGCTTTGATGCAAGTCATCCTTTAACTTCACAGCAACACTATATAACCACTGACCTGAGCTCTATGTGTGCAGAGTATCAGGAGGCTCTTCACTATGTACATGAGACAAAATATGTGTAACAGTTATGGATGGACTTCTAGCATGTGATTCTCCGCGAAGCATACTCTCCAACTGTTACATGCATCACAGATTGACATGAGAGTGTGTCCTCTCTGAAGGTTTGAGTCTCAAACTACCAATCAATGTTCAAAGCTAAGTAATAGAACTCCTCCTGTAGACAAGAGTGTGATTTTTTTCCCCCCCTCTCTCTGTCTCCCTCTAGCTCAGCTATAAACGTCCTCCTCACATGGGCTCCCTTTATTCTGAAGGAATGTAATCTGTATATTTCATTGTTGATAGTCGGTCCTTTATAATATCTGCTTTTATCAGTGTTGCTTTATAAAAAATCATCCTGTTACTATCATTATTATTGTATTACTACCATTATTTCTACATTGTGTTGTTTTGCTTTTTTCCTTGTTTTTTTGGGGGGGGTTGATGATGTCAGAGGATGCACTGCAACAACTTGTTAGAGAAATGTTTGTGGCACAGGTCTTCACAATTTGTTTAAAAGAAATTGGGGTGTGTGTAGTCAACAATTTTGGTTGCAAATATGGGGAAGTCTAAAATGTTATGTATAAAAAGATGTTTTGTTCACAGTCTTATTTATTAACAAGTCAATTAGTGACTGCAAGATATGAGTTTCTGCAATGTATATTTTGTCAAAAGCTGTTCAGTGCATTTTGGAACCATCTTGGGACTTTTTTTTATGATAAATGGCTATTTTTGTTCAGTCATGAGATGACTTAACTGCTTTGGAATATATTCCAATAAAGACTTTAATTTTGATTTTTTTTTAATTATTTTTCTCTAAATAACAATCAGAGTTTGAAGAAAAAATTTAATAAATGTTTTAATTTATCATAAAATGACCATGATATCTGATCAGAGATTAAGGAAAAATACTAAGTTGAAATACTCACGTCTCTGACAACAACGACAGGCAATTGACAGCTATAAACAGCTGATGAACTTACAGTGTAGGGCTTGTTATTGCTTGTTGATGTCAAATTACAGTGTTGCACTCCTGCAGTGTTCCTGTTGCCTGCCTGAGCTTCTTCGAGTCTGAGGAGGAGAGGGCAGGGGAAAACAACTCAGCAACCATAGACGGATTTCAACCTATTTAATATCCAGTCTGTGGGTCCAACTTGCTATTTGGACTGCAGTACTTAGTTTGGACATGCTACTTCCTAATTGTTCTTTCAAGACAAGATTTTTATGCACTTTTTATCAACAGATTTATCCTTTTCTCTTTTATATTTGTAGAGAAAATGCTTTTTACAATGTATTATTGTTTTTTGGTTGATCTTTTACATGATCAAAGATGAGGAGCGGTATGAAACAAAAATCCCTTAAAATACAGTTAATTTTCACAGCAGCCATATTGATATGAAATGATAGGTTAAATACAGGTGTCACCAGTAATACTAATTACGGTCTTTCTCCATTTAGTGCAGCGAAGTGTGTCCAGTGAGCCAACAGGCACAACAGCAGCACCCCAACTACTTGACCCGAATGGAACTTTAGTTTCATTGATAAAAACCTGTTTACCCTACTGTTTCATGTAAAAATGGCTGCCGATAAAAATGTGTATTTAATTATTACTTCTGAAAACATATAAGACACCCTTATCTTAGATGAGGGCGTTTGCAATGGCAGCCAAAGATATGATATGATATGATATGATACGATACAACTTTGTCAGAATAAATTTAAATTCATTTTGTGTCCCTGGACAGCTCCCTTAAAAAAAGATCTTCCCTTGTCCATTAAATCGTTAAAGTTGAAACCAAAGACTCCCACTGTAAAACACCTCAACTAACAAATCACACATTACATCCCATCTATTTACACATTCATTTACTCCTACAGTTAAAGAAAAACGTGGTTAAGCGGTTGGATTTACAGACTTACATGAGAGAATCAAACATACAGGAGTAAAAAAACTAAGACATTTTGTATCTTTATTAGAGTCCATTTGTTAGGTAATCAAGCCTTTTGTGTTTATTTCACCAGATATTCAGTATAAAATGTTGGTGCTGAAAGATCATAAACACAGTATTAATGGTAAGTTATCTGCTGCCATCTAGTGGCGACTACCAGAACTACAGAATTAAAGAAGTGCTGCAGAGATTTTTGTTTTTACTTCATAGAAAACAGCTGAAAGGAGAATATTTTCTATTTTTAGTTTAGCTTAAAGGACAGAAACATGACCTTGTTCACTGTGATATAAACAAGGCCACTAAGGGTGCAGCATATATCAACACAACCAGCACAGTAGGCTGTATCCACTCCCTCCCTCCTATATACCCATTTTTGTCTTTTGTAGGAGGTCGATGGAATCTTTAGAGGTCAGTAGTATTTGCCACATAGACACAGCTGATCTCAAACAACCTACAGGGTCCCAGCTTTCAGGAGATGTATACCACCTCTATGTCAAAAATTTCTAGTCATAAATATATAATAAACATTGTGTTTAGGTTAGCCACCTATTCAAGATGAAAGTTTAGGGCGTAATATGTTGTCTTAAAAGTCACTGCAGCAGTTTTTGGGTTGATTTGGTAAACATTTGGCCACTCGAGAATTAACAAAATCCCTCCAAAATATTGCAATAAGACATTAAAACCTTGTGGAAAACCACTGAAAAATTGCTTTTACATGCTGCTGTGATTTGGTGTCAAAACTTTGGACATTTTGGACAACGTCACAAGGTCTCTAGTTTGTCATTGTAAAGTTTCATAAGGCTGTGATCATCCTAGGGATTACAATTGGCCATTTTATACAGAAAGAAACTTGTAAAAAAATGTTCCTACTACAATGAAATGCCTACTAAGGGAACTAAGGAAAAAATAAGAATAAGAAAAATTAAATAAAACAAATCAGAAAAATAAGAATACAATAATAAAATAGAATGATGAAGAAATAAAATAAAGCAATAAAGGAGAATAAAGAATGGCTTCATTTAAATTCTTTATAAAGATATATGATGTTTTATTTGTTTTCAGTTAATGAGTTCATGAAACTTCTTTGAATTATATACCTTTCTTATTCAGCTTTCTTTTCTTGTCATTTCTTTGTAATGTTTCTGAAAAGTTGGCGATACTGAGCTATATGTGACATGCAAAGGCCCTTTTAAGCAGTGCCTAGATTTCAAAGCGACCTGTCCCGGATGATCAAATTCAGGCAGATTTCTTTAATCAATCTAATTAATGATCGATTTTTATATTTATTTAAGGTTGCCAACATTACATCTGGTCCATAAAAACTATATTTACAGTGATCAGAGCCGGCCCTACGCAAGATTTTATATGGCGCCCCCTGGAGGCCTTGGCGCCCTTAGCATTTGCCTATATTGCCTAATGGGCCAGCCGGCCCTGCATCAGCCATTAATCATAAAGTTAATTTTTATTGACCGACCCGCCTGATCCGCAGATCAACTGAAACCTGAGCATCGCAGATTAAGTGGATGGTGAATCGGGAAATAAATTATATATGAAACTTGGGAGTGAAACACTTCAATCTGTTATTTGTCCTCACTCTGCTATGACACTCAAGTCATGTTTTATCAGATCAGTCTGATCAGATGCAGCGTCCAATCAGGAAATAAGGGGGTGTGTCAGCCAGTTAAAAGACTTTTCGTGAAGGCTGCTCTCATGTTTTCTCCCTCATGGTTCTTCCAAGATCCCTCCTCGATCCTGAATCCTCCGAGGCGAAATAAGAGACCTGGGACGTACCCTCTCGCGGTCGTAATTTGTGTTTACACGGAAGTTGTAGGCATGACTACTTCCTTGGCAACCAGCGACTCCTTAGTAACCACTGAAGAGAACAGGCAGAGTAAAGGCAAAAATGACCGGTGCCAAAAAATCACTTTGGCAACAAGTATGCGAGGGTAAGATAATGATATTCTGTTTGTTTCAGCTTGTGCGAATTGAAAAGGTCGTCAAATAAATGCTGGTTTCGTTTGCTTATTTTTTGTTCTTTTAAAATGTGTTTTTGGAGAGTATGAAGCTGAGCAGCCCAGTCCTCCCACTTCTGTGTGGACAGATAAATCGCCTCCACAATCACCTGAACGTAAGATGAATTGGCTTTGATCTGCAAGGTGCAGCTACATGAAAATATCACGGCTATCCTAGTCTATACATATGTATATGTATACTTGTGTGTTGGTGTCAGGTCCTGTCACACGTTTTTTGGAGAGGAGAGTGTTTCCAGTGTTGCTGCCTGGACTAGAAGCTTTGCTGAAAGAAGCCAAGAAACAAGGCTGTTTTGAGGTCTGAACCTCTTCACATAAACTTATACTATTGAAAGTCAATACTATTAACATGACCACAGATCATTTAAAACCTGAAATGAAAGGGATTTGTGTATTTGGTTTCAGAGACTCGAGTATCATGATTAAATACAGTTTTTAGGTAGCCTATTTGAACTTGACTTTGTTTCCATTTTCTGCTTCTTTAGCTATAGGCTACCATTCACTACACATCAGATGAAAATATTGCTACATTGCTATTGCTACTTTTCTACATTTCCAAATTTATTTCATAGCTGTAGTTATTTCCTACTTTGTAAATTAAGATTTTATGTACAGATCATATAACTATCCTATAAAATGTGATGCATAATGCATTTAGTCCCTGTTCAGACCCGGTATTAACATGCGTCCTGGGTGATCCGATCACAGTTGGACAGTTCTCAGTATGTGAGTTCACACCTGGCATTACAATGCACCTCCAGATGCATTTCAAGTGACCACTTCTAATTGGATCCCACTTCCCCATGCTATATGCAGATAAAGACCAGGGCTATTTTGCAAGTTGAATGGCCATTACTTTTCATTTGGCTGTTCAGTGCCAACACTCATATTTTGCCTGTGCTGTCAGTAGCCCTGCAGGAGAGAAGCTCCATGGTGTGCAGGGTTTTTGTAACTGAACTATGTGCGGGAGACATACTTTTACTTTCTGACTGTGTGGAAATGATGAGAAAAAAACATTAATGACAGAGTCAAAGAAAATAAAAGTGTTAAGGAAGTCTGGGGTTACTAGTGTGTTCACAAATGTCCAGTGCAAGTCAGACAGCCCAGACACGTAATTCGCATTACAATTAATCAAATGATGTCTGTACAGGACATCAGTTGAGTAGGCAGTCCTTTCAATGTGACACATTGTGTTCACACACTGCTAAAAAAAAAAAAAAATCTCAAATGCATCCTGGGTGTGTTCACACAGTACATGTGATCGGATCACCCTAGAGGCATGTTAATACCAGGTCTGAACAGGGTCTTGAATTCATTTCACCTTGACCAACTACAGCGCTAAAATGCTTACTCATTACTGCATTATACATAGTAATCAGCAATAATGTAACATTGACAGGGGGCCACAATCAGTGCTTTGTTGTTTGTTGAATTTTAATCTTTTAAGTAAATGTATCTGCCAGCGTTTCTGCGTTTTTACTCAAAGGAGAGTTTAAATGCAGGACTTTACATTTAATAAAGTATTTTTACATTGTTATAATGTTACTTCAACTCATGTAATGAATATAAGTAGTATTGAATACTTGTTCCGCATGATGCATGGCATTGATTTCTTTCTTTTGTGTTGCAGAGTAAAATTACAGCATTTAACCCGTGCGATTTTCTAAGTGAGTGGCTCTACAAGTAAGAGCCCCCCCACACACACACATTGATCCCTCTCTTCACTGCAGTTCTCTCAAATATAATATTCTGAGTGCTTTGTGTCAAGAATTATGTGTGTGTGTATGTGTCCTGTGTTTTTTTTTTATCCTCTCTCCCTCTTCCTTTATCCTCAGCCACAACCACTGTAGGCAAGGACAAGACCCAGTCAACTTCCATGACATCCCTTTTGTAAAAGACTGGCTCAGTGTGCAGTGAGTGTCACACACCACAGCTGTTACCTATAAATTCAGTGTTTGTTCACAAATGAAGCTCCTATGTTGTATTTGGAAGTTGTCTTTGGGCTTTTGGAGTTTCATGGTCACCGGGTTCTTGTCTACTCTTCATTGTCTTAAGTGTAAAACAAGCATTAATTTCAGGGAAAATAATTATTCAAAAACTAGATTTAACTTATGACAACACACAAGCATGCACTTTCACAGATATGTGCTGTTATTTTAGATGACGTACCCATATCTTTTGTCTCTTGTCACACTTTGTCTCTGTCTCTCTCTCTCTCTCTATGCTCAGTCCCAGGCCTCCCCTGCCTCTGTTTCTGCTGCTGAGTGACAATCAGGCTGCTCTGCTCATCCAGGCTTTCTGGAGGGGATACAAGGTACACTCGATATGAACGATGCAAAACAGCATTTGTAGGCTTTCTGTCCAAAAATATGTAGCCTATTTTTTACACTTGTACTTAGTTGTGTGAAAGAACAACACAAGAGAAATGCATTTTAAAGATACTGGACATAATTAAAAATATTTGCACTGTGTCAAAACAGAATACCCATAACTTAAACACACACACACACACACACACACACACACACACACAAACACACATCAAGAGTGTGTTTCATTCTCTGTGCATACTTAATATAAGATTCTGATTATTTTAAAAATGTATATAAAATACAAATAATAGAAAATATAAAATAGGCCTAACAAAAAAGATAAAAAGAACAGTAATAGGTTGTTATATTAAAACAAATTTATATCTATTAGCTATTTTAAAAACTAAAATATTATTTGTTGAACTATGAAGCCTTTTGTAAATAAATAAATACATTTGTGTATGTGAGCTCAAAAAATATGGAAAAAAACACATACAAATTATTCCTTTATCCTGGATTTGTATTACATTACAATGTTTACACAGCTATCACTTGACATATTTACACATAACTTATGCTGTGCCTGGCTGGCCAGCGCTAATTAGCACCTATTTTCAGAGTGATTTAAAAAGTTACTGTGTGAGGGAAAAAATTGGGATTTTGAAGCAGGAAGTGTGAAGGAACCCTGCAATTACCCCACACACCACAGTGATCCTTTCTGCCTGTGTGTGGGGGACTGTTAAGATACAATAGGCGCCCTCCTGCGTGTGCATTGGCCCACAGTGCGATCTTGTTGTATAATCCCATCCCGCTGAAAAGGCCCGCTTCCACAGGGGCTGCAATTTAATTCAGCAGCTTGATTATGTCATCAGTGATGCTGGGATTTAATTCCTTCCTGTGTGGGCGTCGTGGTCTGAAGCGCTCTGTACTGTTACATAAATAGACACAAACAGACACTACCAGAGGCAAACAGCAGCAATTTCTCCACACTCACACACAAACAAGCCCAGTCTTGTGCACTTTAAGGATGTAAGCAGGGGTCATGTTTTTGTTTGTGTCACCAGAAGCTCTTATTTTTAGCCTTTATGCTTGTGAGAGGATTCAGCTTCAGTCTTGCTGCAAAAATCGTTGAGAGCAAAAGACACCATCTGTGCTGTCATGTAAAATCACATTCTGTTTGAATGATCTGAAAGTATGTCTTTGCATGCTAGTGTGTGCATGAAAAGATGTGTTGAATGTGTGTGTGTGTGCATGCATGCAGGTTTGGACTACTTGTGTACCAGCAGGGGGCAACACATACTCTTTTTTTCTGTATCAACAAAAAGCTTGAACGTGTCTTTGCTCACATGAGGTGGCAGCAACGAGTCAGCTGCCTGTCACTCCTCACTGTGTTTACCCTGAGCTAAGAGAGGTTCAGGAGGGCCACTGATAGCACTGCAGCCCAGCACCCCCAGGGATTTAGAGGAGGAGAGACACCACCATAAAGAGACAGAGAGTCAGGACTGAGAGAATGGGACGATGTATCAGGGAGGATAAAGCTCAGACTATATTAGGAACATTTTCAGATGGATGACAAAAAGGAGGAAAGATTCAAGCTGATGTTGCAGAGTGGCCTCCGATTATGAACGGGGCAAAACGGAGGGAAAAGCAGCCTTGACAACATCTGTAGCATGTAAGAATAGGGAGAGATGAAATCTCTCAGAAGCACAGGGAGGCTGTGAACGCAGAACAATCAGGGCCCGAAGTTGAGGGTTTGGCCTCTCAGGATCATGACTTATTCAAGATACACGGGGTGGAGATATTTTGGGTACAGGCACTGAGGCAAACTCCTGACAGGCGTTGTAGTGTGTCACGACTGCTGTTACCTTGGCTCGAGAAAAACAGCAGTTAACAGCTCAGTGGGCAGCAGAGCGGAGCAGAGTCGAGGACATCAGCAGCAAAGCACTGATGCAACTCCATTAGCTTCTGTTTTGTGTATCATCATTTGTGTCTACTTGCGTGAGAAAGTGTATGAATTGTGTGAGTGTTTTCAAATAGCTCGTGATTATCGTCTCCCATTATTAGAGTTGGGACTGATCTGATCCAATATTGGTATTGGGGCTGAAATTGACGCAAGCGACTCGGCAGTTTCTGAACTAAATTCTTCAATGCCATGTGTTTCCTGTGTTTTTTCGATGTTAACACTACACAGTGCCGCTTGAGGGCTAAGTGGCGCTTTCCACATCTATTTTATATACGCATGTAATGCAGAGAAAATTTGAAAGTTATGATACAGCTGGACTGAAGAAATATACTAACTTTGCTAATGGTGTAACAATAAACCAGCCCAAAAATGACAATTACCACCATAAGCCACCATGTTCTGAACAAACACATGACAATCAGATGACAAACACATTAAAAACACTAACACTAACATTTGCATTTTGGAAGATAAAATAGAAAACTTAAACACTCAGCAATGCATCACAGGATTATTATGCAAGTGAGGGCCGTCTCTCAACTGCACATGTAAATGGCACAAGCCAGAATCCTACAGCGCCCCGCAACAGTTGAAGGAAGCCCTTAAACAAGTCACATTGCGCAAACTACACAAGCCTTCTAGACTAAAGTTCAGTTACAGCCTCATATAATCTTACTACTACTAGTACTATTACTATGACTACTAATAATAGTAATAATGAGAAGAAGAAGAGAAATAATCATAAACATGAAGAAAAAAAGGACGCTGTGTCTTATTACAAGATATCATGGCTCACAGATTAAGTAGCAAAGTGAACAATATAAGCTATATTCCACCAGATTCTATACAAGTGTGAGATTTTTAAATACTTCAGAATATTTTGAGGGTTTGCACTGTAAGAGTTTAATAGGATTATAGGATTTTACTTCAGAAAAACACTAAAAAAAAAACATTTGACTCAATGAAGAATACGAGTTTTCTGTGCAGTTTCTGAATGCTTCACTAAAACTTGTATGGTACAGATATAGAGATAATGCTTTGATAATTATCCTGGTAGAAATTTAATCCAAATTGCAATCCTCTAGCTTTATCAGTATACCCTGTTATCTTCAACCCCCCTCCACACCCCCCTTTCCCCCTCACTCTTACACCCTCTGCTGTTATATAACCCGCCTGACGCAGCGCTGACTGCAGAGGGTGTGTGTATGTGTGTGTTTTTGTGTGAGTGTGTGTTTGTAAGAAAGACAGACAGACTGAGAGCCAGTACAGGAAGCCGAGACTGAGGGTATTTTTGTAGATTGGAGTTTTATCCCTCCATTATTAATATGTTTCATCAAAACATATTGAGGGCTGAAGAAGAGCAGTGGTAGAGATAGTACATACAGGGACACAGGCTCACACACACCAACTCACATCTATGACCCAGACAATGCGATTGTCTCTTGTTTCGTACAACTATAAAGAGCTGATGGGTCTAAACATATTACATAATCTTCTTTGGACTGTGCGCCTCAGCTCAACTCTAATCCATTCATCCATGCCTGCTACTGTAATGCACACATATGTACATGCACACACGCGCACACTCCTCTGATCACTAAGACTTCTCAGGCTCTCTCAGGTCTAGTCAGCTGAGTTGAGTAATGTTGCTTCTGTGTAATAAATAGGCATTACAATTAGGCTGTCAGTATTAGGCGGTTGTGGTCAGGTAGAGAAGCAGGCTTTCATCATAATCATTTCCACTGTCCACTACGTGCAGATTTATTAAACACTCACAGTGCGGTTGGCTTCTCCTGGCCAGAGCACAATACTGTCATGTGCATCATCGCTTTGTCCAAACTAACCCAGCATACTTAATTTTATACGTTCATTTTTTGTTGTTGTCTATTTGTTTTTGGGTTTTTTTAGAAGATTTAAAAGGGACAGTTCAGCCCAAAAATGAAAAAATACATAATTTTCCTCTTACCTGTAATGCTATTCATTCATCTAGATAGTTTTGGTGTGATGTGCTGAGTTTTGGAGATAAAAAAAAAACAAACATACTGGCTGTAGAGACGTCTGCCTTCCCTTGAATATAATGTGACTAAATGGCATTCAACTTGCGGTGCTCAAAGTGCCATATAATGTCTGTTTCCAGAAATCATGACCGAAGATTATCCAAGATAATCCACAGACATAATTGTGAGCAGTTTCATGTAGTGACTGTTTTCTTTCTACGGTAGAATCTATGAAAGCTACTTTCTTTCTGCAGTAGAGTCTACCAGAACTCATTCTGATAGAAAGAAACGTTCTTTCTAATAAATGCTAACTCAATAGATGGACCAACTTTCTTCAAGTGCCATAAGGTTGGTTGCTTGGACAAATATAATGACAATTTGGCTTAGTACATTGCCAGTTGTTTTTCAGAGATTTTTGGCATTTTATTTTGGTAATTTAATGGTCTCCAGAGTGACAGGTGCTGCTGTGCTCTGTTCTGGTTCAGAGCACTGCACTGAGTAAATCAGTCTGTAAAAGCAGACTGTTCACATCTAACATGGTGAATTAAGGATTTATTTTGACTAAACCAGAGTTGGCGGTTGTTGGAACAGTGGAAAGGTTGGACAAGATGGTTTTGGTGAGTTTTATTTTGTTTCTGACGGTCAAGTGCTAATGAAGTGTGTTTTACTGTGACATAATCATGATATCAGCCCAAGAAGAGTCAATAGATCTTCTCACCTAACCCTCCACAGATAAGCGAATAAGGGTATTTTCGAGGATATCAAACTACACATTTAAAATCTTAAGTTGTTTTTATTTTCATGGTCATTTTACACATTTTATTTTGACTGGTATTTACATTGTCTAACAAGTCTTACAACTTGCAGAAACCCATGTCAATTGGAAGAGTAGCAATGTAATGCACAAAAAAATAAGGTTTCTTTTTTTAGTATCATTTGTTAAGTGATTTAAAAATAAAAATGTTGTTACAGTCCCAACATGTCTGAGGAAAGTCTCCAGGACGACCAGTTATTGTCTAAAAGTGGGACACTGTGAGTGCTGAGTGTATTCATCCTGACATAAACTAATAGAACTGTTTGAAAGAATCTCACACACAGAGAGCTGTATAGTCAACAGCAGAACTAGGTCTGTGATTCCAGCTGAATGATCCAAGGGCAACGATAGATGAATGGTTTGAATTGAGGTCCAATGTTGAGTCAGTGACGGGCCACGTGCAGTGACACTCATGCAGAAAATATGTCACAGCCACTCAGGACATCCAGTAGCCAGTGGCCCTGCTCCGTCCTCACCTCCCCCTCCTGTCGACGGGCTGCAGGGGCATGCTGTCCCAGAATGAGATGGACTGGTCATAGCAGAAAAGGCCCACTCAGGTAGTCCTGTCATATGTACTATCTGTGATATAGAGTATTTTAGATCTGATTTACCTTTAATTGCTCTTTCGAAGGACATTAGCATTAGGGCCACAGTGCAACCACTCATTGTGTTTGAGCCTACAAAGGCATGAATCAGATCACAGGTCGCTCAGCTGGTTAAGCCTCAATAGAACAAGCCTCGGTCAATAGAAAGATGATGGATCGGTGGGTGGATGGAGTGTGAGGAGCAGATAGAGCAGGCTGTGGAGGCTGCGTCTTTATGCAGCCTGTCAGTGGAGCTGGTGATGTGACTGCAGCCAGTTCCTCTAAACAGAAGCCATTGTGCTGCTGCAGAGTGTGAGAATGGGAGAGGAGCTCAGTCTCACAGGCAGCTTTGCACAAAAAGGAAGGTAGCTTAAAAGGCTGTGCAGTGGGATTGAAGTGTGTGCGTGAGAAAGAGGGCATAGTGTGCACAGTTTGTGTCACTGTGTGGTTGTATGCATTTTTTGTGGGTGAATGTGGGGGGCTTCTGCTTTGAGAGGTGGAAGAAGATGGAGTCCCTCTTTTTAGTGTTTTGTGCTTTTGTGTGATTTTCAATATGTGTGTTTGCTTGTGGCTTTTCTTTTGCATGTCAACTAATGGATGTAAATTAGGACTGAACAGTTTTGAAAAATAGCTAATTGCAGTTATTTTAACTGATACTGCAAATGCAATATGAATTGCAGTGTTAGAGGGAATAATATTTTTACATCATCGTTCTCGGTTTCATTAAAAAAAACATTAAAATGATGGTATACTCTTATTAAAGCTATATGCAACATTTCTGCATTAAAATGTCAAAAAACCCTAAATGTGTTTTGTTAAATTGTGTACTTACATTATCCTAAATATTTCCAATCATGTTGAAACAGAGAAATCTGGAATTTATTCAAGGTAGCGGTGCGTTTCCTAATAGCTGTTACTAGCCATTGCATTTAGCCACATTTTCATTAAATTTAGTGAAGTGAGCTCTCACTATTTGTTGTGCCCAAGTGTGAATTCATGTGGCCTTGCAATGTCTTACTCATTTTTCTGATCACACAAATCCCAGCCTTTATGCAAACACAACACATGAGAAGACTGATTCACATACACTGAAACAGACTCTGTCATGTGTGACGATTATAACAACAAAATACTGTTTCACACATTTATTAATGATTAAAACTTTAAAGAATAGATGAAAAAAAATAATTTGCTATTGTAAATCGACTTCAAATGTACATGTGCTCACACTCAGCATATAGACACACACAGAGTCCTTGATCCACACAGTCAAAACAATACTGCAGCCCTGCTAATCAGCTGTGCTGATGCACACAGACAGGCTTCAAAACGCTCACGCACACACACTCAGCTCAGCTCTTTGTCTCCTGCGATCACACAAAAACTGTCAGCATCCTGCATGTATATTCAAAAAGCCAGCTTTCCAAGAACTGAGACTTTGATTTTTGTCTTTGTGTGTGGCACATTTAAGCATTGCCTTGGGGTCCGATGGCCGTCAAATATTAAATTGTCATTTAGCAGGAGCTGGCAGCAACAGAAGAAGAACTGGATGTATAAGGTTTCTGCAGGACACCAATAGAAAGTGACACATAGAGTAGAAATGGCCACACAGACACAAATAGACACGCACAAGCAATGGTGAGCAAACACAAGAGACTCCAACCCCCCACTCCTCCTGACCCTCACCCCTCATTTCCATTTCTATGGTTTGCTCCCATCAGCAGAGGGGCTGCTGCAGTACTGTGACACCCGGTAAATTAACTATTGGAGCCCGCTAGTCTTACCCGTTCCTCAACCCATGGCCAGGCTTATATAACAGGCCCACTTTCATACCCACTGCTAATAGCAACACTATTGTTGCCATTCAAGCAAGCACTTGGGAGAAAGTTGGGGTCGAATGGAGAGGGAGGAGTAAGAGGAAAAAAGATTGGAGTGAGGAGAGGTGGGAGAGAATACAGAGGAAAGAAATGGATAGATAGAGGGGAGGAATGAAACATCAATGAGGAGAAATTAAGGTGTTGGTGTGTCAGAAAAGGTCTGAGCTTAACTATGAGCAGAGGAAGAGGCTGAGGTTCTACCCAGAACTACTGGTTTCTGAAGAACTCTTTTTTTTGAAGAAGAAGAAGAAGAAGAAGAAAGGGTTCGTCAAGGGTTTTTGTAAGACCAGGGTACCCTTAAGAACCCTTGTCAGCTAAAGAGCCCTTTTTGGAAGAGTGACTTCTACAAGGACTGAGAGACGGTTCAAAGTGGAACCCTTATCAAAGGTTATACCAGGAACCGCAAAGGGGTTTTCTGTGGAGACAACAGAGTCCTAAAAGGTTTTAGTCAGCACTTTTATTTCTGAGAGTGTAGGAGGAGGAGGAAGTAAAGAAAGGAAAGCAAGAGAGGGATATTTTCTGTTCATCTAAAATAGTGAGTCTGTTTAGTAATCTCTCTGGAAAGCCAGCAGCCCACACACAAACACACGTAACAACTACAGGGGTTTCCTCAGAGAACAAAAAGATAACTCATGCTAACTACAGGCTGGGCAGAGAGGAGATTCAGAGACAGCTTATTGACACTAATCTGCAGCAGAGTTTGACCCATTTACCTACCTATGTGGACACAGATGCAGAAACACATTCAGCCGTACATCCTAACATGCATCATTACACTTAACAGGAGGTTTTAATACTGCACAACAGTGGGCTAAACTTTTGCATTACACACACACTACAAACACATATGCCATAATATGTGTTCATTATCACATTATGCAAAGGTGTTGCATCAAAGATAAAGCTGCAATTCATAACTTAGTTATCACAGGTTAAAATTCTAAAAGAAAAAAAAGCACACAGCACCTTTGAAAACAAAGCGTCACTCTTTATTTTACAGAATCATAATATGTAACCAGCTGTAGTTTATATCAAATTAGACAAACAATTACGAATAAATTTGTTTTTTATTGGACACCAAACCAACACAGTTATACCCTAATTAGACAAAATGCAACTAATGGAATCATCTTTGTATCAAATTAGACAAAAACTAGAAATAGTATGTTCTTTATTATTGTTTAATTTAGTTGAGTATTAGAACTGAACTAAATTAAATTACATTACACATATTATTTCTAGTTTGTTTTTTAATTTGGAATTACAAATATAGAGATTAAAGCTAAAGCTACTATTAAAGCTACTACTACGAACTTTCACATTTTGTTGATTTTGGAAGCCCCTGTGGACAAAACCAGTAGTCCCTCCACCGTAATAACCACAAAATATAATGTCAAAAATAACTTTAAATGGGCCACTTTAGACAACACTTGCAGATTACTTGTACTGATTAGCTTGCAACTTAATTAAGGTATTAATGATGTTTGCTAATGAATTTATGCATGTGATGCCTTTGGGTGTGTGTGTGTGTGTGTGTGTGTGTGTTATAGATTAGGGCACGCCCAGATGTGCAGGAGCTGCGCAAGTGGCAGAAAGAACTGAGAGAGAACTGTGATATTGCCAAAACTGTCAAGCACTTCTGGGCCCGACAAGAGAGCAGAGGTAAGAGCACATACACAGACACACACACACACACTCAGTATCACTGAATGCCAGGCCTCAGGCTCACTGGCAACACAATACCATTGATCTTGAATTTTCTCCTGTGGCCAACAGCAGCTGCTGATAGGCAGGCAGGATGCCAGCACATGATAACATTCATAGAAATGAGTAACAATGCACAGATGTCAACCTATACAGCACTATTCACACCAATATACACATACACATACACATATATCAACTGGTGCACTGTGGAGTCTCAGGCACGTACAATTACACACATATAAACTGCAGAGATACAGTATTCATTCCAGCAAGGCTTTGAAGTTAAAGCAGAGTGATGAGGATTCAGACAGCAATGACACACAGAGAGAATGAGGGCAGAGACAGTTGAGAAAGAGAAAGAGACAGGGGGAGTGAGCAAGGAGGAAGAAAGAGTGCAAGTGAAGGAGAGAAAGAAAATGTCCGCAGGGCTCAGGGTCTGTTTGTGTGGCAGAGAGATAGAGCAGAGGATGGGGACTGGGGATACATGTGAACAAAGAGGAGAGATACAGAGCGAAGACGGAGGGAGATGATGACGGAGAGAAGTATAAAATTATGAAGTGTGGCCAGTGTGTGTGTGTGTGCGCGCGCACGCGTGCGTGCATGTTGCACACATGAAGGACAGAGCAGAGCAGCTGAGAATGCATGCCCATGTCCAGTGTGACTGACTGGCATTAGAGCTCAATGAGAGTGACGAAACTTTGTCCTTGAACACACGCATGCACACACATGAAAAAAGGGGAGGGAAATAAACACACAAATAGGATTACAAATGGGTTTGATGCTAATCTTAGCTTAAATGATGTCCACCAGTCAGCCCAAACTGAAACATCTCAACCACTATCAACCATTTTTTGTAGATTACAGTTTAATATCGATTGTGCACAGAGGATGAAGCCTCATGACACTGGTGGTGTCTTAACTTTTACTCTAGCGCCAAAACTGGTCTATGACAATAAACCTGCAAAACTAATGCTTCAGGTGTAAGCTACGTTGTGGTCTGTGCTAATTAGCTAATGTTAGCATGCTAACATGCTAAAATAAAATGATGAACATGGTGAACAATATTATACTGTGATTCAAGGTCAGAGCACCATTTTGTAAGTACACAGTGCTGCTAGCATGACTGTAGACTTAAGAGTTTCTGCCAGTGTATTGCGAGCCCAGCAGCCCACCAGGTTTAAGCTGACTCCCCGCTTAGCCAAAGCATTGACGCTAAAAATGCATTATACAACTAGCAAACTCCTTTACTGAATAACTCAATACTTAGTTTGTGTGCATAACATTCGCAAGTGTGCGGTCATGTGTGCGCGAGAGACCATGTGTGTAACTTTAAGTATAGAGTTAGCAGTGACACTATAGCTATGAGCATAGTAGCACACTTAGGGCCTGATTTAGTAAATGTTTGCATGTTTAAAATGTGTATAAACTTGATATCTCCCACAAACAAATGTGCAAGCTGATCTATTAACAGTGTGCACTGAGGATTGCATCTTTTACATGTGCAAGATAACACCCATTGTCCATTTAGTATAGTATAGTTTGTTTTAATGACTGTGCAATATGGGGCGTTTCTACCCTAAGGTATGAAATACTGGGGGGAGATCATGTAAATAGGTACATTTAGAATATGCATCACAATTTACCAAGCCTGGAAATAATTTTCGGTGACTGCGTCTGTATATAATATGTTTGAAAGGAAAGTGTTCATCGGCCCAGCACAGATTGCTGATGTTATTGCAGTGAGGAGACAATCTGATTTAAAGTCATTTCTCATGAGCTGTTTGGGGTATGCATTTACTTATTTTTTTCATTCCATAATCCTTAACGCTGCTGCAAAACACACACCAACCAAATGTGCAATATGTTAGAATTAACCCACAATTTGGCACTCTTTATTTGGGATCTTAGTAAACCAGGTCCTGTGTACTACAGATGTGCACAATTAGGTGACTAAACAAATAAATGTTGCTACTTTAGCTAGACAGCACCAGAAATACTTGTCAGTCAAATGATTTATCAATATTTTATTAATGTACCACACTGGTTGTTGTCTCCAATATATTACGCAGCTATGAGAGCGGTGAGAGTGAACTAAAACAGTATAGTTGTGCGCCAGAAAACCAAAAAATCTGTAGAACTGAGTGGAACTGCAGTGTCAGAGTTTGTCACTATAACTGACCCCTTTCACATTCAAGTAGCCATGTGCTCCATGCAACCTAAAATTTTGATCACAGGCCACTTTAAACAAATGTGCGTATAGATGATGACAAACACATACACCCAACTTGCACACTAAAGCTGGGCGTCATAGCATCTCTGTCTTTGTGGCTCACAAACAATGACACCATCATAAACACAGGTTTCTTCCACACTGACACATTCCACACAACAAAGGCGCCCACTGCAGCCGCAGCGAGCTGACGGACATTCTTCCACAGCCACACTGTGCTGCTGCTGCTGCTGCTCACTGCTGCTGCTACTGCTGCTGCACCACTACTGCTGACCTGTCATTCTTGCAGAGGGGGATGTGTGTATGAGTGTTTAAGAAAGTCTGCTCAGATTGTCCTGAATGGAAGCCATTTTCTGACCTCTTCAACAGAATCTCCAACAGATGAGACTGGGAGAGAACTAGAAATGTGTGAACTGGGAGCAGGCAGGCAGGCAGGCAGGCAGGCAGGGAGGGAGGGAGGGAGGGAGGAGGGGAGGGGAAGCGATTGATGCTGAAGTTGCAGTTTGTTTGCTGGTTTTGCCTGTTGTTCTTTGGATGTAATGAAGCAAGCACTGCCCTCCAGCACTGATGGATAAACGCAACCGATGTTTGGGACTGTGGTTGAGAGAGGGTGAGTTAGAGAGAGAAATTATTTAGGGAGGCCCCCTCCCTACTGTATACACGCTCTTTAAGTCGACCCAACAGCTGCGCTCATCTCATCTGACCCGAGGAGACCAGCATGCGATACCTCTTCTGCCATTTCACATTTCACAGTCTGAAATCAGAATTAGTCAGAGATGGAGAGAAAAACAAAAAGGGGAGAGAGTAAAGTAACACAGAGTGCAGACACAGGATGATACGTCAGGGTCAGAAGGTCACGGCTCATTGGACAGGTGCAGCTCTCAACAGCTCATGAATCACCACATGACTGTCCTTGGCCGTAGCCTGACATGTTGGATGTTTACCATGAGTCCAAGAGCTGCTAAAACAGAGTAGTTGGCAAACCTGGGAAAACATTCATTACAGTAATAACAGTACAAACTCCAAGTTTCTAGACACTTACTGAATGTTCTTAAAAGAAAAGGTGATGTAACACACTGGTAAACATGCACCTATTCCAACTTTCTTGGAACATGTTGCAGGTATCAAATTTAGAAATATATACAAGAAGAAGTTAATCATTTTGAGCATTAAATATCTTATCTTTGTATTGTATTCAATTTGAATATAGGTCAAAAAGTTTTTGCAAATCATTGCATTCTGTTTTTATTTACATTTTACACAGCCCCAACTTTTTTGGAAGTGGGGTTTGTAATAAGTCAGAGTACTTGTACCAAAATAATAAATCAAGCTGCTGTCAATAGAGTATCATGACAGGAAACAGTTATATAAATGTGTCAATTACATTTAATTATTCACAGGTCTGACATAAGTTGCATTCTGCATTTTTAGAATCATGATTCATTATAAAAACCTTCCACACCATGTTTCTAAATGGGACGCTACCTGTTATCTGAAACAGAGAAAATAATTTTTAGCTTATAAAAAGGTACTAAGGAGCTGCACCAGAGTGTGTTGCTACAGATGGTGTTGATGCACCTCAAAGAGTAAAAAAAAATAAAAATCTGCAATTAGTGCTTTTCAAAACCACACTTAAAACCACAGTTACAGTCATTAGTGTGTAAATAAAGCAAAACAACTTTGATTACCATCATTGCAATCTGTCTGTGGCTCTTGTGGTATAAATGACAAACTATAGCAGTCTATTCATCATAGCCTCACTTCCATAATGTCAAAGCCATTGCCTTTTACTGGCAGATAACAAAAGGCCACCACAATAGCCTTGCAGCTGTCACAGACACTGTCAGAGACTGGCTGAATCATGGTTTGTTAAACAGGTTCACTGTTTTGTCAACCCAGGACTTTAAAATATTGTTTCCTGTTAAGTATATTTGGAAATATCAGAATTCCACAACTATTTTAGAAACTAATGACTAATATTTTACTTACTCAAAACATGATGCTCACAGTATAATTAGATATCTCTATAGTTTAAGATAAAAAAGGGGACGTGCAAACAATTTATTCCACTGATATTTCTCATTGCAATATTTATGCTAGAAACAGAAAGTTGTGCAAAATAAAGTCGATAAATTCTGACAGAAAGAAGCCTTGTGGGCATGTTTTTGGTAAAACATTTAAGGATTTGTCTGACAATTCAGTGAGGCTTTAATCTTTTAACAGGAGATTCTTCTCTGGTTTTTGACTGCTTGTGCAGAGTGCAGCAAAATGGCAAGATTCTCAAAAATACAGCTTATTGTTGAGGTCTGCTGTGCACATTTATAAATGATGAACGTTTATCACAGTATACTGCATAAAACAACAATGAACCTGTTCATATTAACAGTGCGGCTCCTGTTTGTCTCCAGTGGGCTCTGCCATGACAGATGTTCCAGAAAGCCACCAGCCCGACAACTCAGATGTGTCCATCCAGGTAGTTTCCCCCACCCCCCAGAGCACTGTGGTCCACACCCCCACCACCCGGATGACCCCTGAGGTCGGTGACTGGCTGACCCCCAGCCTGCGCAGCGTGGAGAAAATGGCCTCCACACCATCACCGATCACTGATTTCCTGGCTGCAGCCAAGCCTGATGGCAAGTCTCTGAGTGCACTGTCGCCATCTTTATCAGGAACTCAAAACTAGAGCTAGACTGGTGATACTATTAACTGAACTCATTAGCTCTGTGTACAAGGTTTCTCTGGTGTTTAAAGGCTGTTAAACTATGTTAGGTTCATGTCAAACTGACCAAAGTGATCAGTCAAACAAGCCATTAAAACGCCTGTAACCAATTGGATATGGCCAAGCAGAGATTTATGGCCTGAGATCCATGTCTAATTAGTTGATTGCTTTCATTGCCTTTTTGATGGATCACCTCCCTTCATGAGTCTCACCCACCAAATGAACAGCATATAGCACGGTTCACATATTATACTACCTCTTGTAACAGATTTAATATTTCCTCTCAGCACCTCTAGCTGATAGCTTACTGAAAGATAATGAAATCGTATTTCCTTGCCTTGTCATTTCCTTTTTCCGTAGCAATACATATCACTCCACAGAAGAGGTTATAGTGTTTCCATTCAAGCCAGGAACTGAGGCCAGAGTGAGAGGTGACTCAGCGTGCAGAGCAGCACTTTCTATCCTGTTTATCAGAAAAGAAAATTACTCTGTCGGGGAAACGGAGAATAAAAAACTATTTAACATCACTGAGATCACTAGTGGGTTGACATGATCTGACAGAACAACAAAAAGGCATATCCAGAATTCACTCCTTAGATCTTACTATTTTAGATTTTTTAACTATTATTATAATAACCTTGTTATTTACACAATGCGAACCTTAGCTTCAGGAAGGCAGGTCGGACTTTACCCTAATATTTTTATTATTGTATGTATTTTATGGAAAAGCTACAAAATGTCACAGAGAAAAAAAAAAAGAAAGGACTTTTGTTAAGATAGAAAAGTTGTGTCATGGTTTGTGGTTTGGCCTAATAAAAAGAGATGGGACCAAGTCATTGTTTTGTAAGTTATAAGTAAGTCTCGAGTCTTTGTCCTAAACAAGTCAGAATGTACTCGTCACCAAATGTAATGGCATTTTAACAACAGAGCCTCATCAGGATATAAAATACTAACACCAATAAATATACATTCTCATTATCATAAAAAAATCGACACTGCTGATGGTGTGCTTGCCGAATATTTTCAGTATCATTTGTAAATTTGCTCTGTATAAGCTGTATTTTATTGTTGTGAATTCCCACATAACAGCAGTTAGAATATTTGTATTTTTTACATGGTTTTAGTCTTTTGCACGATGAAGTGAAAGCTTAGACATTTTGCATTAACCTAGCTGACTCCAGCACCTTCAGCTGTCTCTTTTTTGCACCTGGTAGTGATCAAACATAAACTTAAATGTCACCATGGAAAGTTCAATTTGCAAAAATATTCAGGGTAAAAAGACGGCATGCTGCTCAACTGACTCTGCAGTTCTTTGCTCTCCTTCATGTCAGCTTAAAAGACAGGTTATAACTGTCTGCTCCTGACTGAATGTCATTAAACTGAGAGAATGAAGTGCACTTCTGGCATTTTTCCATCACTCCTTGAACCCTGCGTACCTGAGAGGATACCTCTGGTTTCTCCTCCAGTGTCTTGATCTGCAGAGCAGGCGGTCTTGTGATGGACGGCTTTCCTGACCATCCCAGTCACTGATGCACACCGCCTCACATTGAGGCATGAGGAGGGTCATGTATCTCCCTTTGCAGGTATGCGGATGCCTGGGAGACAGCTGCCACTGGGTGAGGTGATAAAACAGCCCATTTCATTCTAGGGACATCTGATAGTGCAGCCAGCTCCACAGAGTCTGGCAGCGCTGGGCCCGACTGAAACTGGATCACACAGCAGCAGGAGGGAGTGGGCACCAGGCTGTCATAGCAAAGCCAGAAAACAGCTGGTTCTGGGCTGAGATTCTGGGCTGGAGGTGGAAGTGTGAATACAACAGTGTTTACACACCGAGATCCAGAGTGTATTTCTGTGTGAGCTAGGCATACACTGATGATAAATTACACTAAAACCATGTTTTTAGATATAAACAGAATGCAAAACATTGCTCAAACCCCTAAGAACATGTAGGACCACATTTTCATTTATTTGCTAGTCGCAGAAAAAACACCTAAAATTCCATCTGGGAGCTTCGCCTTGCTGTCAGGACCATTGATATTATGTAGATATTGAAAGGAAAGGTTTGACATTTTGAGTAATAGCTCCGTTTCTTACTGAGAGTTGCATCAGAAGGTCGGTATAACTCTAACCTCTGAAAGTGGTATCAATCTTCTCATCTAACGCTTTGTAAAAAAAAAAACAAGCTAATAAGTGCATTTCTGAAAATGTCAAAACTATTCGACAATAAAGTTTGTTTCAAAACATAAAAAGGCTTTTTGGCTTAATCTCCATTATGTAGTTTATCCAACATAGTCACTCACGCTCTGATTTTGACTCTTCAGAATATTTATTTATGTCACTGTAATATTGACCTTGCAAGGCAGCTGCATTCATGAGACCATGCAAGAATCCATTTAGCTATCTTCAAGTCATGGGCTTGTGGCCGAGCAATGGTGGTTTTGGGGAACTACGGGCAGGTACAGTACAGTACATGCGTGGTTTAGGTCCAATTGGCATCATATGGATTGTTGCTCTGATTGGTTGAATATGGGGCTGCCCCCTCAAACTCAAAGAGGCAAATCATTATTTAGAGACCCCTCGGTAGATTCTTTGACTTTGAGCAGTCGTCAATGAGGAATTGAGTATAAACAAAGAAAATCATCAATATATTTTTATATTAATTGGCGCACATATTTAAAAAAAAAAATCCTTGTGACAACATAGAAACGGTGCGCAGCTGCGGAGCGTACAGAGCAGGTGATGCTTGCTTGTTACTTCAAGTGTCTGACAACATTATGGAAAAGGATCACTACAGTGAGAGACCTTTTAAAGAGCAAGATACGTTTTGTTTAAGCAGAAACAGCTGATTAATTGCTCTCGCCAAACAAACCAGACTCCCTTTGCAAAACTGTAATTTTAACATCCTCGCAGTCAACTTGACTCAAACTTGACAGAAACAAAATAAAACTCACCGAAAACATCTTGGTTAATCTTTTTACTATTCCAACAATCACCACCTGCTGCTGCTGCTGATTTTATAATTGAATTATAGAAGGATGCACAGTTTTTCATATCACAAATGAAGACTTATGTTGGCTGATACAGAAATTTAGTGTAGCGCTTAGTTGGGGACAGCCATTGTTAGCTGGTGACAGACGACAGACCAATGGTTCATCCAATCACCTGCCTAGTAGTTTGTTTGTTTTTTGAAGTGCCTGCCCTTTTCCAAACAGTTGACAAGGATAGCCTTCTCAGTTGGTTGTGTGTAACAAACTGTGCGTCATGTCAGGTTACTATATTGTTCCCTTTGAAAAAAAACACCACACCCAATTAAAAGTTAACTACAAACATGACACTTTTATTGATCATTTCCTGATTCAGTTACAGAAACAAGAGAGTTAACTGTTTTTTTTTTCTTTTCTAATCAGGGGAATAAAGTTCTATACATAGGCATGCTGCGTCACTGCACAGTCACAGCTGTGAAAACCAATATCACCCCTGTCAGCTGCCCCGCTGGAACAGTCTGAAGGCAAGACAAATCAGGAGAGGACAGGCAAGGACATGTCAAACCCAGGGAGGATGGGTGTTCAGTGGGCTGCCCAGGGATGACAAACTCAACATATAGAAGTTTTGTGCAAATTTCACCACAGTCTATTTGATTTTAAACACAGAGACGATATCAGTCAGAAGATTCTCTTTTTTGTCCCCTCGAGTCTTCAAACTATCAGAGGAAGTTATTATTAGGTCCACTGATGATGGCATTTTGTTCATTTTTGGGGAATCAAACTATTTTGGACCATTTTTTACCCCTGACTTTAATCTCGTTGCTTCTCAAGAGCCAGCTCTCTTTTGTGTTTAAGAAAGCACAGACATTAAGTGTGTCATCTGATATACACTGAAATTATGATTGCTGTCACATGACCCTTACATAAATAGAGTTAGTATTCAAAAGTACGTCTGAGAAAGGTCTTACATGTTGAAATGGTGATAAGCATGCACAGATAGGTAGTCGACAAGTGCAAAATCTACAAAGTCACATGTTATTATTATTCTTTTCTTTTTTCTTTTTTTTTTGTATTTCACATTGAGTGAATTCATCACAAGAACTGAAACCTCCCCCCTCCGCTCTGAGACTCGCAGAGCGTTGTCTCGTTACTGCTGACCATCCTAAACCCTGAGGACAGTTCTTCTTCATGGGCTACAACGCACAGATATGGGGCCCGTAGCCTGTTTCTGACCAGGGTCGGCCCAGACAGAGCCTGACGTATCAGGACATGCTCTCTTTGGGCATGGAGCTGGCCTGCTGGTACCAGTCCAATTTTAGAATAGCCAAGTGGGTAAGACATAAACATACAGCAGCAGTCAAGGGTTGACCCTTAGTCTTTTCTTAGTCAAGGCCTTCTGTAAGACCAGGGGTCACCAAAATGACTGTTGGTGGGCTTTGAAGTTTTTTCAGCCCTCCCTGCTCTGTTTTTTATAATTATCCCTTAAGTATAACAGATTGATCATTGTTTACTGCATGAAGTGCCAAAAGTTATTCACAGCCATTGTCATTTGTATGAAAAAATAAAAATACTTATTTTTGTATCCCCGTAACTGTTACAGCAAAGAGTGGACCACTGCGCAGGAGGTGCAACCAACATAAATCATTTCCTTGAACATTAATCAAACAACAAAAAAATAAAATAAAAGCATATCTAATGTTGGCAAAACATTTCCAAAATGCTAGTTTAAAAAATAGAAGACACCAGCGAGAGAAAAATAAAAGCAACAAGCAAATGTATGAACACAAAGCAAACCAGTTAAAAAAAAAATCCCAGATAAAAACAGTTTGCAGTAGTCAGTCATATGACACTGGTGTCTAAAATCAGCCTACAGTTAAAAAAAGTAAACAAGCAAGCAAAGCTTTACAGCACTACTATGTACACAGCTCCACAGTGAAGAGCTGGTGTCACGATGAACGGGAAGGGCGTGAAACGGAGACTCCAGTGAAACAAGAGTCCTTCTTGGCACGGAGACTTGAGCTATAGCCGACCACAGAGACAGGAGGATGAAGAGGAGGAGGAGGAGGGAGGGAGAGACGCTTCGCCAGATGAAGAGGACAACCACATAGAGTGGAGCAGCAAAGGCCGCCCCCACATCACACACAAGCACACACACACACAGTAGACCAAGGAGCCATTTTCTCACACAGGAAGGATTTCACTGTCGCATAGACTCCCCTTGGACCGCCTCTTGCTATCTCCTTCCTCCTTGCTCCTCTTCCCATTCATTTGATCTCCCTCTTTCTACCTTGCGCTGTAAATCTGATCTTTCTAAGGCTCTAGGATATCTCCACACACCAGCACACACAGCTCTATATATAGCCTGTCACTCACGGGTTGACTATCTGCATCAGTGTTGCTCCTGTGGTTCTCACTCGGGAAGTCGTGTGTGTGTGGGGGGGAAATATTTAGCACCAGAAAGCAACCTTGACTTTGAATTCAACTCCCGACACTCATGAAATCACAACACTCACATACGTACGCACACATAAAACACAGATAGAGAGAACTAAGAACAGAAGAGCATTTCATTTCCTCGCTCCGTTTCCCGCTGATATAAAGTGACAGTTTCTCCTGGCTGGTTCAAACCGCCAGTGGCCACCGGAGATGTGGGAGAGCAGCGCACAGTAGTCTGACCTAGATTCATGAAACGGTGCCTACCCACTGGTGACTGACGCCCTCCTCGTCCAATCAGAATCCACTCTGCTCCATTGTATATATATCTAACAGAAGTTCATTAGCAGCTTGGTGATCCCTCTGTTCAAGGCTGCTTTTGTCGCGTGTGCGGACACTTTCCAAGCGCAGTTCAGGCTTCACAGTTTGTTGCAAAGTGTCCATGCAGGTGGGAGGATGAGTTATACGTTATATTCACAGACGGTGCAGAGATGGAGAGGGAGGAAGGTGTTCGAGGATGATGCCGAGGGGTAACAGTCTGGAGAGGGGAGGTTTATGGAGTGGTAGAGTTGAGGTGTAGGGAATACACACACTTGCACTTCTTTTTTTTTTCTCTCATATACTCTACATACACACCCACAGAAGCTGGATTCTTTTAAAGAGGGCGGTGCTCGAGCTGTACAGTCGCCCATGTGCTCTGTCTTTCACCTACACTGTGGATGGATGGAGGACAGAGCCAAATGTTTCCACATGAGTGCCAGCATTGTGAGGAGCAGCAGAAAAGACATCCTGACTGACAGGACAGAGAGATAGAGCAGGGGGGAATAAAAGCGATAGATTTCACAGTTTTCGAGGATGCTTACAGTGCTGTAGTCTCAGGGGAGCAAATCAAACAAAAAGAAAAAGAATACTGCACGTTGATATTTTCTGATCTGAGTCAGCGTGTGTTTTGTTTTGCTACTCACTGGTCGAGTTTTTCAACCCTTCTGTTGAGATTTGTGTGCTAGAAGAGCTTTAGCTCTGTCCTCCATGCCCTACTTTCTCTCAGGCTCACACACATCTCACTCATACTATGGTTGATTGGCACACAGTCAGTGTTAAAGTCTGTACACAGAGTGGAAGGGCCCTGTTGGCGTCCAAGTCCAGTTCAACCAGGCAGGCCCCTTGTTCCGGACCCCTCCCTCCTCACTCTCTCCATCCTCATCTTCTCATCATTTTCTACCACACATCTTCTTTCCAGTCCCCTCGCTCACCACAGCTGCCTCCCTGTATAGGTTGGAGGGGCAGAGGGCACCTGTAGAAAGAAAAGGTAAGATTGTAAATGAATCTGAATACAATCATATATTCACACATGCATCTTCACACACATGCATACAGCAGCTGCATCATAAGTCATATTTATACTTTTTACTCTTATCAACAAATCCCTCTGTGGTTTAGAACAAAATACAACTCAATGCCCAAAAAGTTGGGATGCTGTGTAGAACATACATAAAAACAGAATGCAATGATTTGCAAATACTTTTCAACCTATATTCAACTGAATACAGTACAAAGACAAAATGTTTAGTGTTCTAACTGATAAAGTTGATTATTTTTTGTAAATATACACTCATTCTGAATTTGATGCATGTTGCAACATGTTCCAAAAAAGTTTGGAAAGGGGCAGAGGTTTGCAAACTGACGACACTAATTGTTGTTGAAGCCTTGAACGAGAAATTCTTTCTCATTCTTACTTGATATACGATTTCAATAGCTCTACAGTCCAGGCTCTCCAATGTCGTATTTTGCACTCCATAACACACCACACATTTTCAGTGGGAGACAGATCTGGACTGCATACCAGTCTAGTAGTAGCAGTAGTAGCTCTTTTACTACAAAGCTACGCACGCAAAATGTGTCTCGCTGAAATAACTAGAGCTGTCTCTAAGAAAGATGTCTGGATGGCAGCATTATGTTGCTCCAAACCTGTATGTACCTCTCAGCATCAATGTGGCCTTCACAGATGTGACCATGCCATGGGCACGAACACAACCCCATACCATCACAGATGCAGACTTGTTGAGACACGTTGGGCCTGGTAACAATCTGGATGGTCCTTCTTCTGTTTAGCCCGGAGGTTACAATGTCCATGATTTCCAAAAACAACCTAAAATGTGGACTTGCCAGGCCACAGCACACTTTTCCACTTTCTGTCAGTCCATCTCAAATGAGCTATTGTCCCAGAAGGTCTGCAGTGTTTTGAAATGTTGATATATGGCTTTCACTTTGCATGGAAGAGTCTTAACTTGCATTTGTAGATGCAGTGACAAATTGTTTACTGACAATTTATTACAACTGTGTGGGTTTTTAATGTAGTGCCCTGAGGAGTCAAAGGTCACAGGCATTTAATGTTGGTTTTTGGCCTTGCCCCTTACATGCAGAGATTTGCACAGATTCTCTGAATCTTTTAATGATATTATGGATTGTCGATGGTGAAATCCCCAAATTCCTTGCAGTTTTGTGTTGAGAAACGTTTGTCCGTGCAGTTTTTCACAAAGTGGTGAACTTCGCCCCATCCATGCTGGTGAATGACTGAGCCTTTGGAGGAGTCTTTAATACCGAGTCATGATACTGTCACCTGTTACCAGTTATGTTGTTTACCAGAGGCGCTTCTTTTTGTTTGTTTGGTTGGGGTTTTTTTAGCTTTCCACAACTTCCCCAGTCTTTTGTTGCTCAAGTCCCAACTTTTCTGAAATGTGTTGCAAGCAAGCATAGAATTCAGAATGAGTGTATATTTACAAAAAACAATAAAGTTAAGTCAGTTTAAACATTAACTATCTTGTCTTTTGTGTTGTATTCAGTTGAATCAAATCATTGCATTGTTTCTATTTACATTTTACACAAAGTCCCAGCTTTTTTGGAATTGGGTTTATACATCTCCGCCTGTCTTTTTCTTTCAAATAAAACCCTCTCGGGTCACCTGGTAACTGTCTAGCTGTCCCAGATCTTAATTATTGTGCTCTGCAAAGCTGGAACAAACCTCTCAAAGATGTATGACCTGGCCCACCTCTTACCACCTTTAAACCCTTGATCCAGTCCTATATGCTCTCCATTCCCATCTCATGTACAGGATATAGTGACAGTTTCAGCAAATGTGACAAAGTTATTTTATAGAAATGACCAACTGTATCTTTAAAAACCCTGTGTTGTTTAATCTGCACAAAAAGCAAAGTGTACAAATGACATCTTGAGTGAGGGAGGTGTTTATTGTGACCTTTGGACAGTGTGCATGCTAAGCTAAGCTAACTGCTGGCATTGGATTAAAAGCTATTGCAAGGAACTTTTATATTTTGTTGATTTTGAAGTCACCTGTGGTCAAAAGTGGGACTGCAATAAACACAAAGTATAGAGTGTAGACCAGAAATAAAATTATCGGAAAAAAAATCTTATCCTGCTTCTTTTTAAGTGGTTAAAAGCTATTCTCAACTATTCAGTTAATTCAGTCTTACACACCTACATTTTTATCCACCCTTGCACTTGCATCCTACACTCTCCTTTACGTTTATTCTATCCTTTTACATTGCTGGGTGAGAATTTCTCATTTAGTGTCTTTTATGCCTTATGCAAAGCTCTCTGAGTAAAAAGCATTTTATATAAATATACTCGCCTTGTCTTTAAAATGAATACACAAAAACACTATTCGAGCAAACTAATGATAATTTATGCAGAGCAGCTTAAGGAGAAGTATCTGCATTCTCTTTGTCGGCTAAATCAGCACACGTAGCTGCAATCTCTAGGAATAGTGACTACAAATTATCTTTTAGTCAGTAGAGAGTGTGTGCTTCAGCGTTTTAGCCTCTAGTGGTGTGTACGGTGGTGTGTTGTGCTTGATTCATAACACAGTGGCTGGAAATAGGTTCACCTGTGCCAGCCAAAGTGGCCATTCATCCTGCATAATGAAGGGGGTGACAGGCCGGCAGACAGTCGCACAATCACTCAGTGCACAGATAGCATCGCAGCTTATTTACACACACACACACGCAGGGGTACATGGAAGCTCTCTCACACTCATCCATACACAAATCAATGTCAGATGAGTGACCATTTGTGACAAAACCCACCCATGCATGTGCCCACAAAATACAACACGCACAGGCACATGACCATGCTCACACAAACTGATAATGCACACACACACTCACACCTCTCCCTCATTCTTGTGCAATGACGTACGGTCTGGAACGCACAAATGTGCATGCAGTCTTGTCGGCGTGGTCGAATGAGAGAGCGGCGTGTAAGCGGCGTGTACCTGTGACTGGGCGGATGTACTCACCGCTCCCCCGTTCAGGATCATGGTCATCTCGGTGGGCTGGTAGACGTTGCTGCGGAAAGGAGCGCTAGGCCTGGCACCTGTATTACTGTTATGTTGCCCGGCACCACTACCACTCCTCAAGCCTGTCATAGAATAGAGAGAGATTACTTATACTGCTTTTACACCAAAATTAGTAAGTATATATGTAGTTTTTTAAAGACAGCTAAAACCTGCTAAAAGTAGGTGACTGACACTTTTCCTGTTGCCTATAGATGAGTTTGCGTTTCTGTGTTTTTTCTTTTTTGTGATGTGCGCTGGAAAACCAAGACTCAACTCGAGTGTAAGCACGAGTCATTTTCACTTCTCAGTACTTTTGTAACTTCTAACTGAATCTGTGTTGTTTGAAGTATCTGAAGTTTGTAGTTTCTAGGAGTTGATAGGAGTTACTACTGATGAAAACCCAACGTCTCTTGATTTTGCTGCTTCATAATAAAAGCTTTTAAATAAATAGTCAATAGAGGACTTTTATTGTGAAGAATACATAGGAAATACAATGTTTATTCACCATTCAGATGCTTTGCTAAAGACGAGTTTGTATCAGTTAAATATACACCTTTGTTTGGGTGCAAACTCCGCTGTGCTAGATTGACGCACCGAGCCAGAGCTGAGCCAGAACATGTGTACAGTTTTCATTGCCTCCGCTGAAATGGGAAACGTTTGTGCATCTGCCAGGGTGTGATGTTTACATCACTGCCAGTCAGAGATGGAGCTGATAACTACCTGTTTCTACTGCAGAGTCATTTGACCTGGCAGTGAAGGCAGATTGTACCCTTTCCCATTGGAGACAGAAGCCAGATGTTAGTGGGTCTTTTATCGAGTGTAAAAGGGGCTTCACTGTGACTCACCACATTACTGTCTCTGCTGAAGAATGAAACACTTGCTGTGTAATCCTGCACCACAGAAATTTCCTCCTGTACTTATTTCTAGCCATGCATGCAAATATTTCCTGGTGTTATTACTCACTTTGGCCTACATTCCACCTACAGCCTGTCCACACATATTACGCCTGTCTGCTGTGAAATATTGGATTGTACTGTACCTGCAGTGTTTTCATCGTTGTATCCGTAGCCTTGGTTCTCCACAAACTGCCTGTGAGAGAGAGGGATGTCTTCATCGAAGCTGGTCTCCCTCATGCGCGTGGAGTTCTGGGAGGTGTCAAAGTAATCCGGGGCAGTGGGTTGTGGAGGGGGTCTCAGGCAGACATGGGACTCAGGAATGGCATGAAAGATCAGCAGCAGCCAGCCCTGAGCAACTAAAGCAATGGCCAGCGCTGGGTCATTCCAGTCCGGGGCCCTCCCTAGCCAGGCATTGCCGTACAGATAGAAGCCCACCCAGGCTACCCAGAGCAGCAGCGACAGCAGGCAGGTCACCAGCAGCCACACAGCATTGCAGCGCCACTGACGCGTCTTCCCACACAGGGCCAGGGAGGCGGCGGTCAGTGCGGCTATTAGGAGGGCTAGGACATAGCTGCAGGCTAGTGAGAAGTCCAGTGGCAGGTACTGACAGGCAGCTCGTCCCTCCCTCAGCACGGTCAGAAGCAGCCACTCAGCAGCGATGATGCCTTGCACAGCGCTCAAACCCAGCGCAAGGCCTGTTAGGGCGCAGCCACCAGGGCTCCGGCGCTCACGACCAAGCCTGCGCAGGCGGACGCCCTGCACCAGCAAACAGGAGAAGCAGACAGCAAAAAGGAGACCCCACAGGGCCCTACGGAGCAAACATAAGGACTCATCCTGCTCAATCAGGTAAGCAAAGCTCAGGCCGAACAAGCCGAGGATGCCGAGCAGCAGCAGGAGGATGGGTCCCACACCGCTGCGCTTCTCAGCCTCACTGATGTGGTGTAAACGGCACAGCAGGATCAGGGCTAGGAAGATGGCGGTCAGCACCCCGCCGGCAGCCACTGACTCGACAGCCACACCCCATATGGAGTCCAGGTCACAGAGGAGGGTGTAGGGACGCACAAGACCCCAGCCGCAGCCTCTTGGGAGAGCCTCAGAGTCCTCAGAGTCTTGACTGGTGGCACGGTGAGCAACAGTCAGCAGCACCAGGAGGAGGACCGGCAGGAACGCCATCTCTGAGAGATCAACAGACCAGAAGACAGCAAGAGATGGAGGAGCAAAGATGGACAATGGAGAGTGCCAAAGGATTGGAGAGAAACAGGAGAAAGAGAAAGAGAAAGTGAGTCGTTCTGGTCACAAATGTTTGAAAAGCAACTGTGTTGAGCAATCAGTCATTCCTACAATAATCATCAGCCTGTTAGTGACAATACAGACAATCAGCCACTGCTGTGTTTTACAGAGGAAACAAAGGACAGTAGTTCATTCAGGGTGAATGACTGAGGCCTTTCCAAACACACAAAAGCACACACACATCCTGTTTCACTAATGGTAGCCTATAGCTCTGGCCTTTTTTTTTTTTTGAAGCTTTTAAAGGCTTTAAGGTTTTGATTTGTGAAAAACATCTTAAAACAAAAAACATACACACAGAAAAACATCCAGAAAAGCCCAGATAAGCTGCCCTCAGTTCATTCACAGAAAAGCAGGGTCAGAGCCAGAGCACCTAAAATGTTTCTGACGACAGGTGTATAAGGCTACGTCCACAATACTACGTTTTCGTTTTCATTTTAAAATGTATAGGTTTTGCTACATTTCCACCTAGTGTCCACACTGCTCCAGGTTTTAGGACACCTATAACAGAGATGTTTAGAAACACTGCTGGCCCTGTTTAAGTTTGACAACTCCGGGGTTGCATTTTCGTCTGGATGGGCAGAAACTGAGACGATGAAACGATGGTGCTTCCTGATTGACTCTAATCAGTCATGACAGGTCATGCGCTGATTCATCACACCGTGGACCTTACTGATGCTGTGAGGCTTGCTGTTGCTGAACCACTTGCTGAACACAGTTTTAATGCTCTTTTATGTGCTTTTAGTTTTAATGCTCTTTTAAAAGTTTATGTCCTGTGGCCTGGTAGTTCAGTCGATAGAGCGTTCACCCCGTGTCTGGATGCCGTGAGTCATTTCCCCAATCTCTCTCCACCTTTCCTGTCCAGTCAGAGTATTACCTGACGTTTAACTAAGAAAGGAGACATTAATTCACGCTGTGGTGAAAGTGAACAACTGGCTAATAACTGATCTACAGTTCGGCATTACTCTTGGACTTACTGGGTCTGATTCCAGCAGCTGCAAGCCGCTGACAGCCACCGTTCAGACACTTCAACATGGCTACCAGAGCTAGCGGAGCTAAAAGCTTTTCACAAAGTTAGCATGCTCGTTGTATTACCTGAGCGAATAGGAAGACTCCAGAAAACTGCTGTTGCATCTGGAATATCCTAACAAGTTCTAAACATGTGTGTGTGTGTGTGTGTGTGTGTGTGTGTGCGTGTGTGAACAATGGATTTGTTTTATGCACCAATGTTTGCTACGACATATTGCTGTTAGCTTTGGTTAGCCTGCAGTTAGTGTGTTCAGCCACTGTCTTAAAACACAAACAGCCTTTGAAAATACAATGATGGAAAAGAGACAAAAGACAATGCCACTGACAAATGTTTTAATATAAGAAACAGCATTACCCAGGTATCTGACAGCTTCCTGTTTACAAGGGCTCACGAAAGGCCCAGTGTAAACGAATGGTCATGTTATACATTTTCAGGTATGTTTGTATGGACAGAGATTATTCCTGAAAATGTGAAAAAAATGCCCGTCTAGATGTGGTAGTGTGAATGTAGCCTTATTTGTCCAGTCTTGTCCAGTGAACCAGCTGCCTGGAGCACTGACAGGATAGCTGTACCATCATGCATATTTTTATGAAAAAACAGAGATACAGAGAAGGGAAGTAGTGCGTACAAGCAGTTCTACTCACTATCAGGCATCTAAGGGCATCTAGCAAGGCATGAGACAATGCATAATACACTGCACACCAATACACAGTGCCTCAAGCACAAGTACAAACACTCGTATACTTTTGTGTCCCTGAGAAGAAAAAAAAAAACCCACAGCAGCACTCAATGTGCAAAATCAATGCTGTCTCCGTCTACCTATTCCTTTATTCATCACAACTGTCACACATTCCTCTGTCGTTTCATTGAGGTCTTTGCTGTCATGATCAGTGCTGTCGCTTCACCTGACAAGCTGTGTGTTTTGCAAAAGGCTGATCGGTATTTAAAGCCACCAGGAAACCACACACACACACACACACAGATACAGCACATCATTTTGCCAGGTTACTGTCAACTGTCTCTCCACTACATCGCTAAGCTTTCTGAAATTCTTTCCAAGCTGGCTCATACATTAGTGTGTCAAACAATCTGCTCTCACAAAGAACACACACAGTTTTTAAGCTTCTCTACGCCTGAAGCTACACTTTGGATTGTTTATTTCAGAGGGCTTCAGTCTCGCTGTAGTTTTGACATTAAAAAAATCCCCCCGGTGTCCACAAATAGACTGTACCTCAATATTTACATACCACGTAAAGGACACTGGATATCCCTAGCTTCATATTCTCTCTCCATGCCAGTGAGTCAAGGAGAGTTACACGGTCAGGCCGTCAGGGGAGAGTGGTAGGTTTAAGTACACACCAGCCAGGGCTGCAGGTCACACACAGTCCTTCCAGCATGCAGCTCATTAAGTGGGTCAGACAGAGAGAAAAAGACAGACCTGACATACCCTACATTTATTCTATCATGAGAGAAAGAAGTAGGAGGAACTCTGCAGCAAATATAGTCAGACTGGACCTGATTTTATATGATTTCACTAGGGCTGGGTATCGTTCAAAAAATATACCTTGGCTTTGGCTTTTTTTGATACCAAATCCATATTACTTACTTTAAAGAAAGAAGCTGTTCAGCTGATCGTTAAAATCAACAATCGCCGTCTCTGTTTGGTTTCTGGCAGAACTCTATATAAGGTTCAACTGAGAACCCTTTCAGAGTATTCTTTCTAGAACGATCTTTGAGAAGTTTCACTGAGAACGCCCAAAGAGAGGTTCTAGAGAGAACCCTTCTATGGTGTAATGGTTCCGCCCAGAACCCTTTCTGGAGGTTGTATCTAGAAACTTTCCACCTGCTAACAATAACCCATGCAAGGGTATCTACTAATAACCTTTATATATTCTAAGGGTTTTATCTAGAACACGCTCAGGGGGTCCTTTTAAGAATGTTTTTATATTCCAGGGGTATTATCTAGAACAAATACCAGGAGTTCTACTGAAAATCTTTTTAAATTCCAAATGTTTTATCTAGAACCCATCCCAGGGGTTCTACTGAGAACCCTTTTATGTTATGGTAGAAAAACCCTTGACAAACCCTTGATGAAAGAGTTCTTCAAGGTTTTCAGAAGAACTCTTTCTTCTAAAAATGGTTCTTTAGTGTTTATGATGACACTCTTAGTCTTATAAAGAAGGTTTTTTCAGAAGCAAATGATTCTTGGTAGAACTTCAGTCCTTCAGGAAAAACCCGCTTATTTCTAGGAGTGAGCATCTGACTTGTAACTTTTCTACATAGTGGAATGTAACTAAGTACATTTACTCAAGTACTGCAAAACTTGTACTTAACTTAATATCCTGCCTCTTTTTCACTCGACTCAACGAATTTCAGAGGGAAATATTTTACTTTTTACTCCCTTACATTTGTTTCACAGCTCTGTTACTTTACGACTAAGGCTGCACAATTAATCAAAATATTATCAAAATCCCATATTAATCGATAATGACAATAATCATTAGTTGCTTTCCTATGTAACAGCCACAGGGACCATTGTTCCGCATTGAGTTCTTTTTAAAGGACCAGTGTGTAGGATTTAGCAGCATCCGGCAGTGAGCTTGCAGATTGAAAACACCTCATCCATCCTCCTGGAAACTAACCCTAACCACACACAGCTAGTGAAAATGTTGCACACTTTGCCTTTAATGAAAACATATTTATTGAGTATTATATTCTGAGTATTATATTTCTGCCATATTCTGTCAATAAATCCCTCTAAATCTTACACACTGGACCTTAAACAATATTTTGGTATAAAAGGTGTGTCCATGACTCCATGTTGCTGAAATCTAGAGAGGTTGTTTCAAACTACAGGCACATCGGAGGATTGTGCATGTTATTAATAACATAATTAACATTATTAGTGAGTGAACTCAAAACTTCCTCCATTAAAACAACTGGTTCAGTTCTTCCAAAAATTTCCACGTACACACGCACTCACATGTACACACAGATATCACATCCATCCATTTATTTACAGGCTTTTGATGTGTCTGCCCTCATAGCCATTAAAAAAAGTTATTTTTAAGGCAGCAGTTGTTTACAACTTGTGAAATATCATTATTTATTTCTGTGAGACCCCAGAGGGCGTAAAGATGCATGTGTGCACATATGTGTGTATGTGTGTTTTTTGCATATTCATTTGTTTAGAGTTCTTTCATGTATCCTTCAGAGATTTACACCCTCCAAATTCCTCCTCACGCCTCCTCATTACTAAAATTTCTTCACTCCCTCGTTTCCTGTTGTTACTTCAGCCTGTCATTTCCTGCCGTCCCTCTTTGTTGCAGCAGCTCAGAGCCGCTGGTTATTATTGGTCTACATTAACATCAATCAGTGCTTATGGAGGGATGAGTCACCAAAACACCCACAAAATACACAGTGCTCCATACACACACAAACACCAACATGTGTACCTGCACAAGTGGCACAAAAACACACACTCCTGATAATAAACTCATGCTTTCCCCTAACATCATGTTGTTTTTCTAGTGAGCTCCTGATAACCATGGTTACGCCCCATCTCTAAATGACAGGAATAAAACAAAGGGGACAGAGACAAAGAGAGCCAAGCAGACTGCTCCTCCTCTGTCTTGTTTTTTGTCCTTTTCTTTTTGTCTTTCTTTTCCGCCTTCTTTTGTCGCTTCCTAATGACAGAGCCTGTAAAGCCAACACAGTCGAGACAGAGTGCACACTGTATCCTCTTGAGTGACCACTTTTTCATGCACTCACCCTCTCACTCCGTCACTCCCCCTCGCACAGATGGTTGCTCTGGCTGTTTTTTGACTGTGACTTGGCAGACTGGTGAGCTGAAAGCTGATGGATGCACAAAGAGGGCTGCCCGCGGTCACAGGCACACATGTGCAAAATCACCCATGCTCATGCAAGCATGCACGACATGCGGTACATTAAAGGGAAAATTCACCACTTTTCATGTGGATGTCCAGTCAGTGTTGATGGTAATGTCGTGAATTGGTGTAATAAATTCCTCAGTATGTGTTATATTGACCAAGAAAGCTGAGTTTTCCTGCTGCAAAATCTGTTGCTCTTCCTGCATCCTGCATCCTGCATGCACACAACTTCTGATCAATCAACACTCACCCCAAGGCCTCATGGGATTGCCAGTGAACAGCTAATAACATGCTAACAACAACAACTGTTTTCAAGAGGGGAAAAATAATATAAGTAATCAAAGATGACATTCAGTGTTGGGTTTATCATATAGAATTTATTTTACCATGCCTCAAAAAAGACACTGCAGTTCAAGGCTGGATTACAAAGCTTCTGAAAGCTTATCCCTTTCAGTGAAAGGGATATGATCACACTGGAGCCGATGTTGTAAAGGTGCAGCGCTAGCATTAGCATTAGCTTAACTTTAAACTTTCCTGCTCAGCTTACTTCAGGACTAACCGCCTTCACTGATCCAGCAGTTGAGAATCAACAGGCAGGACTTTTCTTGGTACTCATACTGTACATTTACTGCCAGACTGACAGGTTACTGCTAAGTAAGTTAAGGCTTCTACAAGTTGCGTTTTATTGGTTATGAAACAAGCTCAGTTTATTGCTGATGCCTCTATATAAACTACATAAGCAAACAAGACCATCAGTGAGTAGACTGGCTACTTCTAGTTGTTCGTAATAGCTGCCACTGGGTCAGATTCTCCGTGAAGTGAGGTGAAACAAGCCTTTATTTGCATTTACCCAGGCGAAGTTACTGCAAGTCATATTCAAGCCAATTAAAAAGAAGCACTAGGAGATTTGTATTTAGATTATTTTATTTTTTGACGTTATATTTTGTGGTTACTGTGGTGAAAACACTACTGCTTTTGTCCACAGGGGCCTCCAAAATCAACAAACTATCAAAGTTCCTTGTAATAGCTGTAAGTTTCTGCTCTGCTATGAGCAGAACTCACACTCTCAGTGTGCTGCTTACTCTCACTCACTTGCACACCATACCCACACTTACAGTACTGCCCTATTCCTTAAAGAAGCTATGCTACGCTAATAACAGTATCCTTCAATAAAGCCCCAAAAACATAATTATTTGGGCACTCATAGTAAACAGTCATCCTACAGGAATATGTTGCTTTTTCTCACGTCTTAAAAATAACATACCATTACAGCCCTGCCTAACACTATGTTTTCGCCAACATAGTAATACCTATGGGCTAGGTTGGTGATACAGTACATGGCCAGATGGGCATGAGCCTCAGACACTCACATGCAATGCACCCTGGTACATGCAAGCTCCGCAAGCAGGAGAACTCAACTTTCTTGGTCAATATAGCAGCACTGAGGAATTTATTGCTTCAACTGGCCACATTTACCATCAACACTGACTGAACAGCCACATGAAAAGTGATGAATTTTCCCTTTAACACACACCTACAGCACACATGCCACACACTTGAGTCCTCTTCCCTGCTTCTCACCAATATGACTCATGTGAAAAGAGAGAGAGCCCCTGGCCTTCCACTTTGTGCAGCACAGAGGATGCTGCCGCCGTCTCATCCTCCCCTCCCATCTTTCTAGACATGTTTCTCTCTCTGTCACTCCCGCTCCATGCAGCCATTTCTGTCCTGCCCTCCATTTAAAATCCTCTATTCTGTCGGATTTCAATGCCACCTCTCCTCCGGTCTCATCTCTCTGCTATATTTGAAGATGTGCTGTGAAAGATGCGCCTCACACACCCCCCTCTCCCCGCATTTTCTCCCTCTTTTCACCATCAACATCTAATCCCAAACACAACCCTCTTCCTTCCATTTTGGCTTCTCCTTCTTTCCTTCTTCCCTCCTTGTGCCCCTTCCTTTGCCCCCCTCCTCCCTCCCCCCAATGCCTTTATTCTTGCTGTGTATCTTATGTAACTGGGGAAGGATCCAGCTCCTGCCAGTTCTGCTGCATGGCTGCTGTTTCTCAGGCATCATCTTCCTCAGTGCCAAGCAGCCTGCTGGCACTCAGAGGTCCGTCTTAGTTATGTATTCTGCACATAACGGGGTTACACGCACTCGTGTTGCACGTGTCACTCACACACGTCGTCTACACAGGCTGGCATAATGCCCGTGTGTGCTGGCTCTATTTGCATGCAAATATAACATTCTGCTTGGCGGCATGTGTTATGCATCTGTGTGTGAAGAAGGCACCACATTCTCACACAAAGCTGAATGTGGCAAGTATGCAGCATGCATTCCTTATAGCGCTGCTGTTTAACACACAACGGAGATACAGGCATAAGAGAGTGCAAACGTGCACCACTGCAGTCCTTCAAATGTGATAGAGGATAGACAGAGACAGGGAAATCTAGCGAGCCATCCTGTACAATTACCTCCTCCTATAATTATCAGACATAACACGCAACCAGATGCTGTCTAATTACTGTGGTGATAATTGGGAGGATTATTGCATTTTGACGACTCGCTTCAATTCTTATTTTTTCTCCTACTGTTTTATTCAGACTACTGGGATGATAATAGAGGAAGTGTGTGTATGAGTGTGTAGGTATATGACTGGATGGCTGATCCAGCTGTCGAGGTGAGCAGGTCAGTAGCAGGATCGGCACTAGCATCTGCTTGCTGGTGACGCCACTGGAGACTCCAACCTCCTCTACTGTCTTCTCTAAACACTGATACAACTTTCCTTTTCTGACAGCGCATAAATTTACATCCTACATCAGTCGCTGGTATTACATAAGGCCTTAGATATCAGTCATGTTACATTAACCCAGGATGTCTGGACGTCCTGTCTCACTGCATGAGATTTACTGTGGATTAAAAACACATCTGCGCTTCTAAATAAGCTTGTATACTCTAATAGGTTTGTCATTAAAGACATCTCAGACTGGTCTTTTATCAGGTGCAACTTCTGTCTTAAAGGTCCAGTGTAGAAGATTTAAGGCTCATTTATACCTTCTTTACATAGGCCCTGGGGCGATAAAATGACAGTAGTTTGATCAAATATTTGATCGTTTCTGTTAAAGGCATTAAATGCAAACCACCAGGAAAGAAGAGGGCCATCATGCAGTCTACTGTCATCGCAATATAACAATAGATAATTTTTGATATGGAATGATTTGAAACTTCACTACTGTGACAACCTTTTAGCTATATTGCCCAGGCCTGCCTTTATGTAGGACGAGAGAAATGTCCACGTCAAACAATGTAACCGTCACTGTCCACATACCTCCATGTGTCCTTTACGTTGGCACGGATGTGAGGCGGTACACCTACTAGAGGGCACTGCTAAGAGTCAGAAGTTACCCCAAAGAAGAAGTTTCTAACAACAAGAAACATGGCGATGATGGAAGAGGTTATAATAATATAGGTTTTGAAAAAGAGTCAAAAGCGGATGCAGACAGTGATCTATGCAGCCATTAAATATAATTTTAAAATCATAATAATAACAACAAATGTCATTTCCAATACTTTAAGATTTTTAAATCTTCATCATTGTGTCCTGTGGTCGTGTCTCACTTGTCGCTGTCTCGCTGTCTACCCCACAACTACCAGTGGTACTGCTCTGTTTCAAGCGAATGGAAATCATGTACAAATACAGATGAAAGTAACAAAGAGTACAGACAGACGGCTCCGTCTGTATCTGTGTGCATAATGTTTGGCATAAATGAACCTTTAGGGGGATTTATTGGCAGAATATGGCAGAAATAGAGTATAATGTTAGTAAAAGTATCTTTTCATTCGTGTTTAATCACCTGGCTTTCTTCATGTCTGATTCATGCATCTCCTCAATTCTCAAGTCTATTTCTTGCTTCCTTTATGTGTGCGTTTCTAAAGTCACTAAGCTGGCATTTTAATATTTATCCTCTCCACAGTCTTGAAGCTTCATTTTGAGGTGAGAAAAACACTCCGAATGTGGACAGAGGTCTAAACGATATTTAATCAGCTTAATGTGACAACAGGCAGGACTCTCTATCTCACTTACAGACACTTTGACAGGGCACGTGGTTATTGTTTTGATCCACAAACTTGTGACTTTCTCAAGATGGCCTTATCAATCATGCATTCAGCTGGATTCAGAGACCTCCTACATAGAAACGATATAAACACACTGTGCATAGATCTGCACTTAAAAACACATCTACAGTAACGACTGTGAGCATGCAATAGGGTTTTCAATGTTATGGTAAGATGTTGTAGCTGCCTATTCCAGCCCATTCATGACTATTTGTTTGATGGACGTAGCTTTCTTGAACAAATGCAAAGGAAACTCATCCAACTCCCTACTTCTAACATAATGCAACAATGAATTGCACGCTCTGACCTGATCTCCACACATTTGTATACCTCCTAAGTGACGTCACCAATCACTCGCAGCGGGCAGCAGCAAATAAAAAGATGGGAATAAAAGGGGATGAAGGGGAAGGAGGAGGGGGGGAAATGCAGTAGATGTCAAGGTATGACGTACGGGTGTGCTAAAAAATTGAAAAGGAGTGGGCGAGGACAAGTTTTGGGGTGGGGAAAAAATAGACAGAAGACAGGGGAGGCAGGGCTAGGAGGAAAGACATGAAAAGACGTTGAGTGGCGAGACTGAAAAAGTGGTAGCCCATTCACTGCGCCGGCCTCCTGGGTGTCAGCATGAAGAACCTGACAGTGGAAGTATTTCCCCCAGCCTCTCCAAACACCCCGAGCCATCCTAATTAGGCCTCATTACCATATGACTGGGCTCACAGCAAGACCATATGCTAATTGACTTAACAATTAACAGCGCCAGTGCCTCACACCCCTCCCTCTACCCCTCTTTTCTTCCTCCTCTTCCTCCTCCTCTACCTACATCAACAATCAGTCAGATGTGAAGGCATCCCAAAGCCCCTTCAAAAAATGCACCATCAAACCAGACCCACAGACGTCTGGCGTCATGTGTTCTGCCCCCATGTGATATCAATACGAATCTTCAATTATAGATAAAGTGATGGGATCTGATGCTGGGATGAATGTAGAGGGGGTTGATCACAGGAGCTCAGAGCAGAGATAGTGAACTGAGGAGCAGGAGGAACAGCCGGATGTGCAAAGGAAGAATTGGAGCGAACCTTGTGCCTGGAGCGTGTGTGTGTGTTTGTATCTGTGTGTGTGTGTGTGTGTGGGGAGGAGGGTCGGGCGCGTGAACACCAATGCACATATGAACGGAGAAGCAGGGAAGTTCCCATATATGTGAAAGTCAGGGTTGGGTTAGGGTTACTGTCAGTTACTGCAGTGGTTCTCAACCTGAGGGTCAGGACACTCAAAGGGGTCACAAGATCAGAAGAAAAAGTATGCATTTTGTAGCACAAAAATAGCAGATTTAACAAACTACTAAGTCAAGCACTCAGCATGATGGGAAATAAGGGCCGTATTTTAGACTAGGAGATGGTTTATAACATTACATTGTCTGTACTAGTGACATAATTTGCCTTTGAATAGATCTTATCTGTGTTTGTGAGACTCAAAGCAATGGTGCTTGTGTTGGCAGACGGGTGGGGGTGGGGCTCGTGATCACTAACCTGATTATTCTGGGGGGTCGCGACTCAAAAAGGTTGATGATCACTGAGTTACTGAATACATATTATGTGGCATTTTTTTGTAATCCAGTGGATTACAAAAAAAACTTCTAAATTAAACTAAATGTTGCATCTTATACGAAAAATGGATAAAAAATTTACTCCCAAAAATATCCTTGTTTTCTCTTTCACCATCTCAAAACATTTTCAATTGCCAAAAAATGCATTTAGAATATTCAGCATTTACAGATGGTCAAATCTTAAAAAAATCAAAATTACCCCCTACAAAAACTCTGCCAGCACAAACTATGGGTGTACTGTCTGTATTCTTCAACATGTGTGATGCTGTTTCTTTTGCCCCATGGAGGACTTTGCACTTAAATGTTCCTCTTCCATTTCCAATGTAAATAAAAAGGAATTTAAAAAACTCCACTATACACGAATCATCATTAAAACAAATATTAGTTGGGTCACCGTTAACAAAACCGGCACCCAGAGAGGAATAAATTATGTCAGACACACTTTTTTTTGCATTAATAGAGCACTGGTTATGAAAAAGAAGTTTCAGAATATTAAAAATGCCATATTTTAATGATCTAATGCACAGTGTAGTCAAGTAATATGTGACAATGTAAGTATAATCTGGCTGATTATAATTACTATTTTTTGCAATTTGATTATATAATTCAATTAAATGTAATGAGGGCTCTAACTTACAAATAATATTTCTAGACAATTCTAACATATCTTGATATAGACATCTTCTCTTCAATAAAATACTGTAAATTCTGTAATCATGCTAACATATGATCCTTAAAAGATTATACACTGCTGTCAATTATACTACCTTATAAAGTATTGTCATACGGACATTGGTGCTTTCACAAAATATTAACACGATAAGATTCTTGATAAGTAATCATCAGTTATGTTGATATAATGACTAAGTGGATAGAGGCAAATAATAGAACAGCTAGTCACTTAATGCAGCCTTTACACCAGAAAAAGATAGCACTTATACAACATCACGAAATAACGATTATCCAAAATCCAAGATGATATCCAGTCTTAAATCACAATATCAATAAAATGTTGATGTTTGCCCAGCCCTACATAATCCATTACTACCCAGCCCTGGTGAAAATGGCACTCCTGACAGCTAACGCACTCAGCTGTGTCATGTGTACATAAATAAGCCGCACACACTCATCCAAACAAGGTGCATATGGCATCAGCCCCGAGGAGATACTGTAGCATCCTCCTCTCCCATGAGGCCGCTAACTAACTCATGAAAGCGCAGCCTGAGAATAAACAGCTCCACTCTCCTGAATATTGATTAATGATGGAAAACAGAACACTCCAAAATAGGCCCGCGAGCTTTCTGACTACACAAATACTGCACTGACAGAGGCTCCAGGCTCATGTGTCTTTCATCCATTCACCAACACAAAGTCAATCCATACACTGACTTCCCTTCAACAAACTTCCTTTGTCTAATTGGACTCAAGTGGGCATTTAAGTGCAATTTCTTCCCGAGTTAGACAACCAGTTCAGGGCCCTGCCTCTTGATTGAGAGATTGATTGATGAGACTGGCAGCACAGGGGCGTAGGTTTTGTTTCAACATTGAGGGGGACACATTTTAAACAGGGGGTGTAAAGGGTCCTCTCCTGGAAATTCTGAGCATCGAACACTTGGTTTTCATCATTCCTGGGATGGGAATCTCTTGGCACCTTACAATTCGATCCAATACCAATTCAGAGGGCTATGATGCGATTATAAAATGATTATAGATGCATCTATATGCATCAAAATTTAAAGCTTTTAAGCCAGTGTGTGCTAGTCAGATTGTTGCCCATGCTCAACCATCCTCACCAAAACTCAAGAAGTAGATTAGTTTAGTAAACATGACACACGTTTCACCATCCAGTTGGTTCAGCTGTGGAACATAAAGCCTGTATAACATAACTGTTACCAGCTATCATAATGTCAAGAATTGGGTTTTAAATGTTCGATTTTTGAGTTTTCTGCATCTATTCATAATTTGTCAAGAAAGGATCTCGATTCATTTTAGTTTTATGCAAAATAGAATAGAATAGAATGCAGTAAGGCAAGCAGTTCGTCACATAAAAGTCTGCTGCTACAAATGCACATAAATATTGAAGGGGACGTGTCCCCTGGCATCCCCACAGAAATCTATGTCTATGCCGGCAGCCTGGGAGGGAGGCGTCTCCTGGAAGGAGGGAGGGGGCACGACATCCTTAGTTTTGGCTGACCTAAGGAGCAGCTTAATGCAAACACACATTTAGAGAATGCTCGTTTTTCTTTTCTTTTTTTTTTCAGCACACACACCCCCTCTCTCTTAACAATACAGGCCACATGGGAGGGTCCCTGGGGGGTTCCAGAAGAGTGTGTTTGTTTGAGGGAATAAGACCATTGTTACTGAGTTGTGTGTGTGTGTGTGTGTGTGTGTGTGTGTGTGTGTGTGTGTGTGTCGGTGTGATCCAAAATAAAGAATGACATCTAACCTCTAAACTAAAGAATGGAACATTGATTGACACTCCTCCACTAAAATATCCCAGTGTGTTGTGGGTATTGTGGGCTGAAAATGGAGGTGCAGTTTTCATCCTCGTGAGAAAAACGTGCCACAGCCGATCAGTTGTTAAATTTCACGCAGGTCAGACTCCTCCATGTCTTTAACGTAGGTGTGGACTTAAGGGGGGCTGGAGGGGACTGGTCCCCTCTCAATATATAGAACATGTGCGTTCGTCCTGGCATCTGAACTTTGTGTTTTTCTTTGCACAAATTTTCTCTATAAACGATGATGAAGACAATGTATAAATTGGTGCATAAAAAAATCACCAGAATGCAGGAAATGAAGTGTTTGATGCTCAAAATAAATGTCCCCCAACTAATGTTGAAAGGAAACCTACGCCCTTGGTCTTTAGTTAAGCCTAACGTGGTTTTGCCAAATGGCCCTTGAGGTCATGGCCATATGTGCCAGCCCTGTGCGTAAATCCGTGCAGTCTTCCCTGTATGTGCACAGGTCTCACACACCTACAAATTTGGTGCATCGACATCGTCTTTCTCCAGGGGCTGTCAGCAATGCAACTTCCACCTCACAGTGGTGATAAAACCCCGAAACAGCTTTACTACAACACAATGATGCATTCAAATACACCCAGCTCCCCTGTGGGTTCCTCAGCTAAAATACTCCACACATTTCCACAAGGACAACACACTCCCCTACCCCCCGTTCTTATTAATCAATACCCTATGAGCTACATGGTCAGCAGCACGTACCTTAATCGACGTAAACAAATCCGATGGAGGACGAAGGCAGATGCACAGTTGTCAGGTACGATGGGAGACAGACGAGAGTAAAAATGTCACATTTCGGAGTCAGCTCCGCTCGCTGTGTTTGCGTATTCTCTCTCCATCCACATGGACTTGTGCGCGATCAGCCCAGATGATTCCTGCTGCTCCACGTCTGAAACCAGAGGAACCCGCTTATTCAGCCCGTGTCCGTTGTCCTCACGGGCAGAATGGGCATGAATGCCGACTCCTGACAAGTCCGGACAGAGGACACGGAGCACACCGGGGTGTCAGGATTAAAATGTGGAGGGGAATCTTGATCGTTTTCCCCTAAATCCTTTGTTCAGCGGTGCGCATCTTTGACTTTCACTCTGCGCCAATAAAGGGGCATTCATCAAAATGAATAAGACGCACAATGAGGCGAAATCCTGTGATGCACAGACACGGCAAACCAGCCGGGTCCCCCTCTCCTGCTACTGCGCCGATTCTGCCGCTCAGTGTCCGGGTTGACGCTCACTGCTGCCCGCTGCACATCTCTCGACTGAATGCATCACCAAAACTGCGCTCCGCGTAACGTGCGTACTGATAATCCCTCTCTCCACACACACATACACACACACACAAATATATACACACACACTCACACGCTCACACACAGAGAGAGAAAGTGACAGCTCTCCAGAGCCGCCACAGTCCCCACAGACTGTCTGTCCTCCTCCCTTTAACTGTTTTACTCTCCGATAAATTAATTGGTGCCTGACAGGAGGAGCACCTTATTAAATCCTCTTTAGACGCACAGCGGCCCTCTCTTACGCACACACACGTAGACACACACACCTCCTAAATCTATTGTCTTAATGTCACTGTCACGAGCTGTATGCACAGTATCTCCAAATACTAGACTCCTGCTTAGTTCCAGTTTGTGATACTGCTGGTTTTACCTCGTTCACTGCGCTAAGTCATAGAAAATATGCAGATATAGCGTCAAGTTAAACTACTAAAGTGCAATATCCGGTTATACTTTTCAGAATAAAATTCTGAGGATGTTCGAATAGTTTACTGTCTAGAAATTATACCAGTTTATTGTAATGTTGTTGCTGTTTATAAAAGATTTATATCTTTATCAGAAGGAATGGCTAACTTAAATGATAACAAATATATTTTGTTGTGTCACAGCACCATTTGCAACATCACAGAAAAGACAATAATTAAGGCAAGAAACAAAAATACATGTATTTAACATACAAGCACAACCATTAAGTAAGACTAATGAATGGACTCCGTTTATATTAAAAACTGCTATATTTCTCTCTCATTCCCCGATTTACATACTCACACCCATCAGGAGCAAATCAGGGTTGTGTTCAGGGTTCAAGGACAGAAGTCAGAAGGTGTCAGGGACTGAACCCTCAACCCTCCAGTGCTGCCATAAAAAGTGCATTAGTATGTCATAAAGGCCCAGTGCCAAGGCTATTCTTACTTGGGCTAGTGTTTGTTTTTGTATTGTCAACTCAAAAATCCCTGTCTCCCTTCTTCAGCCAGTCTTGCGGCGTTGTCGTTGTTTAGAAATGACACCCTTATTATGAAAGTCCTCTAGCCTCTCTTCCGGGGTTGCTCTGGTTATCGTTGGGTGCTCGACACAGCAACAATCTGCTGTGGTGCTTATCATTTTCCCCTCTCGTCACATGCTTGTCGCCTCAGCTGCTCCAGTCCGTCTAACCGGGGGGCTTTTCATATACCCCCACTACCCCCACCCCGGACTCCCGTCCTGCCTTTATCCCGGTGCATGATGTGGGCCAGTGTGGCAGTGATTTGTGACAATGTGGTCACATTTTGCACTGACTCCCAGGTAACTGTCTGTTGCCTCTGCAGACAAGCAGGAGCAGAGCATGGCAGCCATGACACCTCTGACCAGGTAATCATAATGCTGCTGCTGCTGCTGCCAGACAATGGAAACCTCCCTTCTCCATCCATTCACAAAGCTAAGTCATTTTATGGAAATGGAAATAATCCAGTAATTTGTGCATGTTAATCTACTACCCAGGGAGCATTTTTACATTGAAAATACATTTTAAAAAACAACTATGGTCACTAATGAAAAGATGTTCAAATCTTAGAAAGTGAAAGTTTTTTTCACAGACTATTTGAATAATTTAATTGAACATTCCCATTCAGACCACATTTCAACAAGATTTGCAACATTTTTCATCCTCCCATCTTTAAAAAAAACAAAAAAACTACATCGAAATTTATCTGTTGAAAGCAAGAAAAAAATGCCTCACACTTGACTCAGATCCTAGTTGCCTGGATGAAAGAACTATATTTATCTACTCAACCACTACCTCTTGTCCATTGAAGCATCTTTATCACTCTTTATAATACATGCATATACCTTTGGAATAGTCAAAGGTGTAGCCACTATGCCTAAGAATTTGCACATGCATGTTAGGCAGAGTTTTAATATAATGAACTAGATAGTACATCAAAAGATGCTGCCTATTAAGTCCAATGAAAGTTGCTCACCTGGTGCATGAGCCAAGAAAGTTTTCAAGCTTCCAGGTTCACTTCCTGGATATACTGTTCACTGAATATGTTTTATATGTATTATACATGTATGGTGTTAGGCTACAGCAAGAAGCATAATTGACCCTCCCTAAATCCCACTCTTTTTTTCCTCAGCGATCCAATGACAGTTGAGCAAGTTTGGTATCATGGTCGACTTCCTTTCCTGTTTCCTGTACTTAAGTGCTGGGTGTGCCTATGTTGCAAAGAAAACCACATTTTGAAGATGGTTAAAAGACGTTGCTGGGGGACCTGTAAAAATGACATAAAGTCACATCGTAAGATAGCTAATGTCAGCAAAATGCTCGCTAACTAGGTAGATAATCTACATAAATAATTAGCTAGCTAGTAAGTTAGCTTTTTGCTAACATTAGCTATCTGGTTATTTAGTGTTTGGCAAGCATTAGCTAATTTATGACCCTATGTTGCTTTTACAGGAAAAGGAGAAAGCTGACCGAGCTACCAAGTTTGCTCAAGTGTTACTGGAGCACAGAACAAAAGTGACGGGTTCATATTTATGTCATGTTTATGTGAAACATTAAATTATGTCTTTGTGTAGACCAGATTTCACCTGGCATTGAATTCAGATTTGGAGAAAGACCCTCACACTTATCACTGCCGTCTCACTTTCAAACTACAACTAAACAAATTATCAGAAATTTGTGTTTTGTGACACACTGATGCTGTAACCGTATTTTAGCCAGTTCAAAAAATATGTTACAGGCATTCAGACTGAATATAAACCCATTTAAAAATAGAAATCAATGCGAAAATCCTGGTGCTTTATCATCTCTGTGTTAATTGTACAGAGTCAAATCCTGCTGCAACATGAGAGAGACACTGGGAACCAACAACCAGTCTCACACACACACACACACACTCACACATTACATGGGATTGCCTCTTTACCCCTCACACTTTCCCTTTCACACACTCTAACGCATAAATACATGCAAAGTGAGATAACATGCGGGCTCTGGGCAGTAAGGAGGCGTATCATACGGAGTGGCAGCTGAGGATGTGAGACTAATCTGACAGGTGCAGGCTGGGAGAGTGACAGCATGGGAAGAGGGGGTGGAGGAAGAGGAGGAGGAGGGGAGGGGTCACCGCTTGAAAGAGGACGACTGAGAAGATTAATGGTTCTCTCGCTTCATAGGCAGACAGACATCATCAATACCATCGTTATTCTCATCATCTTTGTCATCAGTATTGTGTATGATCACTACACAATGTATCACAATAAATGGATTTGGAAGACCATCTCACTCTGAACACGCACCAGTGTTCGACAATAGCATGTTAAAAGTTCCCATGAAGTCAAAACCAGTGTTTTAAGTGTTTTATCACATATGTGCTGCGTCATCAGTCACCTACATGCCAGTATCTGGTCAAACAATGACAAAAAAACGTTGTTTTGTAGGTATTCTAGGATATTTTAATGGTATCTCAGAGTTTGTCTTTACCTGGAAAACGATTAAAAGCTGTTTATGACTCATCCTGCACTCGGTGCGCACAATAACCATGCTTGCCAACCCTCCCATTTTCCCCAGGAGGCTCCTGTTATTCATTGCCCTCTCCAATTTTCCTCCCAAGGTCACAGTTCTCCCATATTTCTCCCAGTTTAAGATACATTTTCACCCTTGTTTTCTTACAGAGAGTTTTGGGTGAATATG